>JAQFXZ010000235.1:0-24580 GCA_034694025.1 Ceratophysella scotica | reverse complement strand
GACGAGAATGAAAGCCAATGACCTCTCCATGCCATAACCCAGGCAAAATCAACAATTTTCTCAGCCTATCTCTTAGTTGGGACAGAAAAAAGTTGTCGTTTGTGCCTCTAGTCTAAACAGCGTTTAGGTTCATAACCTCTTTGGGGTGGACTCGATATTTGTACCTCCAGTCCAAACAAGAGAACACCGTACTTAATTATGTTTTAGTAGTAGAAGTTTGGTGATTTTCTAAGATCTATAGAACCTATTGAAGAAAAAGTTTGTAAGATAAAAAAATCAAACATTAGCATTACGCTGGCATGGAGATACTGTAATTAAGGCAGGAGCGATTATTGCTAATACTGACAACGCCTCCTGTGTTAAGTCGTACTTCTTTCACAAAATATCGCCGTTGTGAGGAGTACTCCTCCTTAGCAACGCATCTTTACTTATAATTTTTACAATAATGCTTTTATTCGAAAATAAAGTTAACCAATTCAGAACCTCG
This sequence comes from Ceratophysella scotica, assembly GCA_034694025.1. Taxonomy (NCBI): domain Eukaryota; kingdom Metazoa; phylum Arthropoda; class Collembola; order Poduromorpha; family Hypogastruridae; genus Ceratophysella; species Ceratophysella scotica. Next base: position 24,093 of record JAQFXZ010000235.1, on the reverse strand, counting down.
TTCAATAGGAATATGTTCAATATAGCGCTGCAAAGTCGACTATAGTACATTTGCACGTACGTATTCGAAAGCGACAATAATCTTGTTCACCCTGTATTTGTCATGTCAGTGAGCATTTTGGAGAGGACTAGAGTAGTTCACATGACATGGGATATGTAAGCCGTGGATTCCGATACCTTTTGACAGTTGTGTCTATAGGGATGGGATTATGAACTAGGCTGACAATGGAGCAACCTTCCAACTTCCAACCCTGTTTATGTTCTCGTTCCGTCATTAAGCTAAAATTTGCATAGACCCGTCCTTCATTCCACCCGACAAACTTGTTTGTATTTACACAGCTCCGGTACACGGAAAGCCTGGATTTTAATTATTCACCTGATGCTAAGCGACATCTGAGCCAAGGTTAATTGACTTTATCAATAATCAACTGAAATATCGATTTGTGTGAAGGAGCTGGGCTTGAGGCTGCTTGTACGATGTGGATTTCTACTTCTGTCTCCAAGTAGGCCGTATGAAACTGAATTTCTGTTCATATAATCTCCAGAAGCGAGACGGCGTTAGATTTTATTCTGGAGGCGTTGAAGCCACTAGATCCAGATGGAACAATTTTTGCATAATGTTTCTCCTGACGCACTCTTCCCACTTCTGTATCCCCTTGAGATATTGCACTTGTACTCGAGTGTTTGGATATTGGATATTTCGAGCTCCAACTATATCATCAAGTCATTTGCGGTGGTGATAGTTGTTGAGACACTTGTGAACTTGCCTCCAGCTCCAGTGAAGGCGGCCGAGACACGAGGTGCTTGTTAAACTCCTGAACCTTCCTTGTCCGTCATATTGGGACAGATAAGGCTCAGAAGATGACCACTCTTGTTGAGTTTATCAGCATTTATGGAGCTCCGTTGAGTTGATAGATTCTCTTTTGGGTGTCCAACTCAGGAATATATCTTAAGCTGACACTGACAGCTGGTTGACATTACTTCAGGGTCCGTTTGAGAGATTATTGGGCAGCACAGGAACTCAAACCTAAAATAGTATATGCTTTGAGACAGCACAAAAGCCTGTGGGGCCGATCTGGTGATCTGATAATTTCGTGATCAGATTCGACTAGTAAGTGCTTTGATACTAACTTTTAAATTGTGACAAGTGATTTTACTATGCGAATAAAGCTTTGGCCTCAAGGATCTAATCTGAAATATGATATTCCCTATTTGGCAAAAAATTTGCATTGTTGTATTACTTAAGACCATACTAAGCAAGTTTACTACAGCCTTTAGAGAAGAAGTTTGATTAAGTTTGCTCGTTAAAATCGTGGCAAGCGGAATGATGCTCTTTATTTCAAAATGGTTAACGAGATGATCTTCATCTGACTGCATAGCTCAAAACGCTGAAAGTTCTTGACCAGAATTGCTCGTTGAATTTGATATCTTAAACACACAAAACAAAAAAAAATAGAAAATCTGTCTATATTTCAAGCAAATTAATTTTAGTAGCATACTCGAAATTCATGAAATCAATTTTCTCATAGAGTTATATAGACAAACGCCTGGCTTGTTTGTCTTTTAAACCGGTCCTGTTGAACCCAAAGAGCATGAAAAGTAGACAAACATTGAAACCCCATTGAGGGATGACATTTATTCATACGACGACGGTCCAAAATTGGAGATGAGGAAATGGTTTAGAGCCAACAGCTCAGTTTGTCTTCATCTTGCATGTCTCAACTCAAGCTGAAGCTGAAGATCAGAAAAGTCAGGCGGATAAACAGGGGAATGGACTCGAAGTTTAGTCATGTCCAAATCCCAGGCTTCCTCATTCTTCTTTAGCCCCAGGATAAAATAGGCAAATCATACTGGCAAAACACTGTGGTCTAAGGATCCTTTTTGAATTTTGCCAGCTTTTGGCCGTTTTGTCCTGATCCATGCAGCACAAACCGTTTTGGTCACTTCACTTAAAAATTGGATCTGCAAGCTGCCAGTTAAAGTTTGCCTTTGGAAAATGCAATTTTCTAAGTTACCATTTTGCCAATCTTGTAAATCGCAGGAGGAACCGAAATTTTTCAAACTTAGCAATTTCTCAAAGATGGCGAAGATAAGATGTTAAATAAAAAATAGTTCTTAAACATGCTTTGTATTAATTTTTGAATTTTTGAATTTTAAATTTTTGACTTACAACTGTACTCATTTCACATTTTCGCCAACGTTTGCCATTTCTGAAAAATCTTGAAGCCAAAATTCCCGACTTTTGTTTCGTTTTGCCAAGTTCTCGTTTGCCAGTCCCGGATGAGCTTCTGAGTACAAAAAGACGCTCATCCATAATGCATGGCCAGTCACCACTGCACCTTCACTTATCATCACTTATCCTCCTTTGTGCGGATCGCATTTGTCGACTCGAGTCTCAAGATGACCATATAGACAGGACAGAGGGAACAATAGGAAATAAATCGTCTCTGCTCAGCTGAGTACATGACGAATTTGTGCATTAATCTCCGATTCTGATTACATGGTGCAGGGAGTTCCGAGAAGATTATCCATCATGGGATTACTTCGGTTCGGACGGGGAGTCTCTCTCTCTGGACATGTCGGGCCTCAATGGAACCACCACTGGAACCTAATCTGACCGCAGATAAAAATCATATTACGCAAATATTGATTTCACATTTTGGATCTGTAATCATTAGGGAAACATGGATATTCTTCTCCTCCCACTACTAGTCATGTTAGGCCAGTCGCTCCCTCCGAATTCGGCTTGAGTCACTCGAACCAAAAATACTTCTGTGCTTGGAGCATTTTAATGGTGTACTACACTCATATCTGCCTCTGGCAGTTCCAAATATGAAGGATATAGTATGCAATATGCAAATATATGAATCTCATCACGATCCGATTTCCTGGCGAATCCAGCCACGTTCAGTAGACTCGAGATCATAACACTATAATTACACTTTGTGTATTATGTTGCGTTGCGAAATATCCGGGTTTTGTATTCGTCAGCATGCTTTGAAGGTTAGACTATGTTGGCAAAATCATTTTTTTTTGAAAATCAATGATTTTGAAATCATGGTTTTGGTCATCTAAAGGATTTTGACTTTTGGATTTTGATTATGAAGAGACAACCTGATTTTGTATTTTGATTTTTGAAGAAGCGACCTGATTTTGTATTTTGATTTTTAAAATATGTGATTTTGACCAAAAAAATCGCGATTTTCAGCTGAATTGGCGATTTTAAATCACGATTTGACTTCAAGATCACGATATACAGCAAAAAAAAGTTGTTGATTTTGATTTGAATTGAATGAATTGAATTGAATTTTGATTTGATGATTTGATTTTGACGGCTAAAAAAGAGTTGCTTTTGAATTTGGGATTTTGAAGGCAAATTCTTGATGATTTTGGCCAATGATTTTGCACAGCCCTGTAAGCTTCATGTTTCTTAAATGCGAATGTTTATATGGATACAGAAATGATTACATAATTTTTTCAAAACTATGCATACGAGTTCTATTTTATTTTTTTTAGTAAAATTGTATCAGCTGGAAATTTCCTCGACATCCGTAGCTAAGCTTCAACTACTTTTAAAATTCGAACTGTGCCTAACAGATGGTCTTTGGCATGGCCAAACCTGACGCAAGGCGCCTGCCAATATCTGACCTAGCCAAATCTACCGTAGAAATATCAAATCTGATATGAGTTAACTTCACGTCAGGATCAGAGTCCGACCCTAAAAGTCGCTTCAAAACATGGAATACTGTGAAATTCATTTAAATCTAAATCCACAATACGGAGATATTTTGGAATATCTAAGTTCTTGCTTATGAAAAATGGCCAAAGCGATTTGGTTTCAGAGATTTTTTTCGGATTTCTTATGATGACGAGTCTCGCCTATTTTAACCTCTCTGAATGAATCGATAGGTCAAATAGATCCGTTAGTGTTGAACGGCAGGCTTGACGGTGGTGGAAATTGAATTTGAGTCTTAAATTATTTCCAACAATGGTCGTTTTGCTTTTGCATGGTCAACGGGCGTTTTTGGGTTTTAGTCCCAACACACGCATTCCAGGTGAAAACTTAGCAGCCCGGTATAAATTGGGATGATTTCATGTTTTTCTCCGCCCAATCGACGCATTACGCCTTCCGCACAGAAAGACAGTATCGGACCCTTGAGTTGGTAAGCGATGGTGACTGTTGATTGTGCATGTAGTGAAATGCCGTGTGGGTGTCGTTTTGGATGTTAGGAGGATGAGAAAGGAAACGGGAAGCGGGAGTGTTTCACAGGAGCCGACATAATGTGCACGGAGTGCTTTCACTCGTGGCTCCGAGTCAAAGGTGAGGAATGGGGAAATGTTCTGAACTCCCCATATCCCCACACGTCCCGTGCCCACTGACTCAGGCAGCTAAAAGTCATTGACACGCAATACGCAATGGTCTCTCCTATCAAGTCCTCAAATCTGCCATAAATTCCATTCTGGAAACCAGAATGAAGGCAGGAGTATGGGCTGGAGCAAACATGCGCCACCTGAACTGGACTCGTATAGGGACAGGGTTGTTGGTTTGGCACTTGGCACGTTTTCTGCTGGACTGAGACCCGTACTGGTCACTGTGGAATTGTTTATAAATGGGATGATTGAAGCAAGGGATCATTATGTCAAATTAGATGTCCATAATTTAGTGAGGAGAGGAGGGAGCGGAGAAAGTGATTCATTAGACGGAAGTTTTTTCTTCCTAAATGACTCCAAGTCTGCAATAAAGATTAGATCTGGTTCGGCCAAAAAAGGCTAGGGATGAGCAAGCCTCTCGGTTCATTAAGTCCACAATGGATAAAGCTACTCTTTCCTTTGACGGGAAGAAGGAAGAGAGAATCGGAAAGGAAACCTCTTTGTTCAACAGAAAAAATGAAATAAAGTGGAGAAGACAAGATAAGCTTTTACCTTACACTCTCATTCATCTTCACTTTAATTTCTTTGGGACGGAGGAACACTCGGAGATTCACTCCAAGCAAAGACTTCGCTTCTGGCCACTTGCACTAAAAATAAGCCCATTCTCGGAGTCGAGAGTTGACCTCTCCTCGCCTCTCCACTTATGTAATCCTCAAGGTTAGGCATCAAGTAGAAGCTATAAAACAACGGTGGAGGATTCCAAATGTTGCTGTCCAATGATTATTGTCTTATGTTAAAATGTACAAACGTAGTTACTACGGTGTAACGAATCATTTCCTAAATTAGCGCTGAGCGAAATGTGATATCTTCATGATTTTGGAAGGCACGTTTGAAGCTTTCCGATGCAAATGCTGCTGAAAGCCTGAGCGCTGTTTTGTTCCTAAGAGATAAGTATGTTCCCATGCAATTTCTTAATTTTGAGTGTTCATTGTTTAAATCGTATACGAGATTCATTTGGTTTAAATAGTATAAAGTATATTTTATAAATTTGAAAATTAGTGCTCAATTGATTTGAAACGATTCACACATTCAATTCTTGCACGTTCGCTTGGATCTGATCGCATTGCGCCGACGTTTTGGGCTACGTTTACGTTAAATCCACCACCGGAAGCCGGAAGAACAAGATCCAAGATCCGTTCGTTCTCGGATTTTGGCGTGAATATCGGCGCACTGAAAAACCAAAATTGCATGAGACTTTTATAAGCATCTACTCCATCTAAAAGATCCTAAAATACTTAATGAACCCATATTATATTTGTCTTCTTTGGATGTTTGGCTTTCTAATAAGTCATAATCTTTTATGACAGAGGATGACCTCATCCATTGGTTCAAACTTTTCCCATATAGTCTGGAATGAATGGGTGTACGTGCACTGCATGGCGCCAATTTCAAAATATGAACAGGACCTTAACTGATTCAAAAACTTGTTTTCCCAAATCACTACAAAATAGGCGAGAAATATGAATAATTGTAATTTTATACCCAGACACGTCTGACCTAGTTCCATTGTCTAGGTTCGAGATGTAATTTAATTATGAATGGGATTAAGAGCCAGTGTTGATTCGTCGTATTTGTTCGATTCTGAAACGAGCAAATCAGTATGTTTGGTTTGACTGCTTGAAAAAATAGATACCTACTCAAATCTGGGTGTTCTGTTCAATTTAGGCATTTGAAGAATCTTAACTTCAAAAAAATTAAATTTGGTGTCCGTTAAATCTCAACGGATAAAATTGTAAAAAAGTGAAATGCATCAATTCCCAAAAGTCATATCCCAGCAATCACTTTAGGCCGAGACCTACCGGTCTGAAGCCTGGCCTTAAATGCTAAAATGCCTCTAGCTCAGTCAAGCATTTTAGCAATATTTGCAGATGGATTTTAAATGTATGTGTAATGTGTGTATTTGTGCTTGTGTCAACACAGTTTTTTGCAACTCATAAATATCCAACCTCATTCATTCATTCGTTCAAACAATAGAGATGGTTAGCAAGTGTCTACAGCGGACAGCAGACTGGAGCCCAAGCGAGGCCACAGGAGTTTACTATGACACTTTTGATCTGGGGTGAGAGCATTATCATGAATGATCATTACTCCGTTATTGTTCTGAGTTCCTATCTGGAGCCAGGTCCTCTAGTTCCACATAAGTCTCAATGAGTGAAGTTTATTATTAATAAATGGGAAGAGAAGTGATGGAACAGGAATGAGTTATCAGGATAATTTAATTAAGTGCACGGCCCAAAACTCAAATTCATATGCATGGACTCAAGCAGAGCCAACGCTTAGGAGTATGAGTCTTACTACAGTAGTCCCGTAATGTAATCCAGCTTCCAAGGTTTCGAGATCTCGCTGAACAATGGAATAAAATAAGTATTTTGTGGTTTTTGGCTCTGTGATGTACTGATTAACCTATCTAGGAAATCTCCACTCTTTTTTTAGTCCCGGGGATCCCATTGTGTGCGGAATCATTCCATTAGCATGGATTTTAAATCCCGGCCTTCCAATCTCGTCCTCTCCTAATTTGTAATGGACTAGTAATTATACAGTAGTCGGTACACAGATCACATGAAAGTACCCGAGATTGAAGACAGACGTGGAGGAACATACGCGGACGAATTATTCAGAGTGCTCGCTCCTCGCATAGCAAGTGGCCTGGGCTGGATCGACTAACAGCTAAGTAACAGCCTTGGATCGCCAGACATCATCCTCTTGCCTTCTTATTTATTATAATCGTTGTGAATGCAGTTTGTGATAGGCAGATGCAGAGGAATGCTCAGCAATGAGTGACGGCTGTTCTTTGGTTTCTGATTATGCATTATACATGAAGGCAGTCTGTCTGCAAATGCTATTCAAGGAAATGATCAATGATATTAAAGAAGTGGCTCCATGACTTTTTGCCTTCACTTTTGTGGACTTTATGAATTCACAAAACAGCTATTCCGTTTCCAAACCAAGGCTTAGAACCTCCTTAACACTCCAAGTGTTAGTTTCGGATGTTATGCATGCCTGGCTACTGTTGTACTTTGAAGCTTGATACTGGGATGGGTAACTGGATTCTGGGAATCAACTTTTTTATGAACTTTTTGCTTCAGACTTGCTGAACTTGCTGATTTAAAATCCGTAAATTGATCCCTGATTTTTATATCATTTGGAACTTGGAACTATAGTTTCCTGCATAATTTTGCCACTGATACTTTGTACCAACCTCAGTAAGCAGTATTACCAATTTCGACTCATCAAATATTGTTCAATTTCAAATTTCAATTTCAACTCCACAATGATAAAAATTAATGATCCCTTGAATTCTTTTTAAAGGGCCTTTAGCGATGTCGAGATTATCTCTTACAGAGAGAACAATGCAACGTTTTCCTGCTACCTGGATCAGTCAGTGTAACAGCTGGTCTTCCTAGCCACCGTCTTGTATTTTAGATGGCCTTGTTCTAAAAGGGTTCCTTCTGGGCCCTTCATCTAATTTGGTTTCTGATGGGGCTGAAATGGAATGTTGGTTCCGTGATTTCTTTGGTTGTGGAACATGGATCTCCTTCATCTGTCTTCTATTTACTCGCACAAAGGAATCCGTCCCGAGTGTTTACAACCACAGAAGATGAGGAATGCTTCCCTTGTTCCACGCTTCCTTTGCCCAATTCGCGAGCCAACCGGAGCAACTCCCCCGGTTTTCCCCATCCCAGCTACGCACGTTCGGAATTCGGAACAGGGAGAAAAATAAAGGTTTCTCGGAAACTTTTCCAAAATGGCTATGTGAAGACACTGTTCGAAGCAAAAGCTATCTGCCACAGCTTGTTCCTGGAATGGGATGCGGAAATAATGCTGTAAATTCAGGTTTTACGATGCATCAGCCACAGGAAAAATTGAACTATCCTATTTCAAGCCCTGGTTGAAGTTGAACCAAGAAGTAACACTCAAGTTGTAACGATCTCCAAAATTTGAATTCGATCTTGGCAATGTGCTGTATCCTGATGAACTTCCATCTAAAGGTTTCAAGGGGTCATCCTTCACTGTTGTCGCGAGATCCTATTTTCGTGTGGAACGATACCGACTGCTTTCGACCGTTTTTTAACCAAACGTGGTTTTTCCCTCTTTTCTTAATCGCCCAGTATTAATTCAAAACGTAAGTAAGCTTTTTTGAAGAATGCTTCAAGAAGAGGTCTTTCCTCTCAAGTTTGTACATAACTTTCATACGTCAATCGAAGGTTTCTTGGGCCTCAATTTCTGTTTCCATGTTCTGCCGCTTCGCAGCAAAACACGTAAAGCCAATGAGCTGGTCTGGCTAATATGCTTCGAGAGCGAAACAACCCTGAAATTCAGGATGCGCGCAGTACCTACCTATGTGTTCACAGTTTCTCGTCGATATTTACGTTATTTTACGATTCTCTGACAATTAGCGAAGAAGTTGCGCCATTTAACTAATAATATCTCTCGGTTTTCGCTCTTTCGAAATGACCGAATTTCTTTGCCAAAGCCTTCATTCATTCCGTCCGTCTTTTGCTACTAAAATCTTCCAATTAGATTGAATTTAAATTCCAGAATAACTTGAAAATAGGAGTGAGCCAAAATTCAATGAACTTGGTTGTTGTTGGCAGAAGACCGCGTGTGTTCACTGTTGTTGCTAGGATAGCTACAACGGCTACAACCCTGTTCGAGGGCCGTAAAGGGAAGGCAAACCACGTTGAGAGAAACCCTGACTCGAGAAGTGAGTAGTGAAATTGCATTTGTTTTTTGTCTTCGTTCGTTGGTGAGGCTCCTCGTAACAGAGAAGCGAGTTTAACTCAAAGTTTGTGTGTTTGAGAGTTGGGAACTCGTGTTCCTCGATCTTTTCTCCTCAGTCTATTTCGACCTGAGCGAGGAGCCGGTCTCTCGGAACCAAGCGGTCCGCACTCACCACCAGAGTTTGACTCAAGTGCATTTGTGGACAACTCAAACTGTCATTTGAGCCACTCTTCCTCCTCCAGTTTGGCTTCTATGTCCACATTGGACATCCTGGTAGGAACTCTTGGGCCGTTCGGGTCAGACCTCCTGAGTGACACGGTTCATGAAATATGCAGATGCAGAGGTTCTGGTGAGACACATGTTGGGAGCTGAAGTGGGTTGAACCAAGACGAGAGCTAATTTAGAAGGACTGAGTTTAGAGTTACTGAGCACGGATGAGAAATGATTTGGAAGGGATCGAGGGATGATTTGATGTGAAGTGTCACGCGAAGGCGATCCAGGATTCCTGTTTCAGTTCTGGTGAGTTCCATGTCTGGACAGACTGCGTGCTCGGAAGTAGTAGCCCAGTCAGTCCGGGTTCAAGACATGCTTTCTTCTAGTTGAGAGAAGATGAATTGAGGAGATATCCGAGGACTGAGCAGGACGTCTATTGTTCCAGAGAGATACGTGCATCCATAGACGGGCGCTGCTCCTCGGCTCACTCGGGTTTTTGGGAGTTGTTGTATCCAATTGGAAGTGAAGTGACCTGACATGAGTTCCAGTTCCGTGTTTTTCAGTTGACAGGTGTTTGTGGACGTCTTCTGTGGGTCCCGGGTTCTTAGTTCGTTCCTCCTGAACTCCCTTCCTTCCAGTTGTCCAAGGAGTTGGGTTTGGGTGAGGTGGTACGGTGGGAAGAATGGAAATTTCATGGCTAACTGAATGTACAAGTAAGTTCTGGCGTTTGACTTAACTGGGTTATTTATTGTTTCATTACGTTTTAATATGGTCATTTCCAGGCTAAACAGGACATGCACTAGGGCGAGCCTTCCACGGTTCGATAAAGCCCCGTTTCCCAGACTTTTTGAGCACTTCTATCTCCTCCAGCCCACCAACCCTCTACTTCTCTATTCTTTATGTCAATTTTGCTCTGTTTCATTTTCTCTACACTACTCATACCTGTGTACTTCTGCTCTCCTTTCTCAATTTTTGTGAAGGTATCAAGGGAAGTTTGAATTTGAAACCGTAAACACCCAGAATCTTCTCTGGCCTGGTTGGAGTCCAGAGACAGGCACTTCCTCCCTTTAACAATTCACAACAGAATCTGTGAACGAACCAATGCTTGTGCAGGGATAGAGCAGAGGATCGTTCTGCCTGCTCAAACCGAGCTGAATCCATGTTTTCCATTTCCATCCACCTGCCTACTTAGTTCACTTCACCCTTTTCAAACCGAGCACTTAATAAAATGATGGTAGAGTGAAAAGAGCTCTTTTTTCCATTTAAGAAATACTCTGTATTATTGGCTGAAGGCTATGATTTGCTAGGGTCTCAGTATGTTCCAACAGACTGCCTACAATGTACCTCCACGTACTTTGATACGGGCTAACTCCGAGTTTAGGCTCTTTGGGCTTTTAAGAAGTGGAAGTTGGGAGAGAGGCTTTTTTTGACGTGCAAATCCTGGTTTATTGAGAATATTATTTGCATCAACTCTACTTACTGCTTTAGGAGTCGACAGGAACGAAACCGTTCCTGCCTGTCTATCTCTCTCCGCCATTCATTCACCATGCAAACCCTGCTAAGTAGTAGTTCTTTGGGTTCCCAGGCAAAAGACACCCGAAAAATCGAAGCACAAGAATATCCCATGCGGAATTATGTTGAGAGTGTTTTTCGACTGAATTAGCCTTTCTCATACGAAGTTATACAGTAACAGGGAAAGACACTTGCATTCAAAGTTGGGTTAAGTTAGGTCCAGCTCCAGCATATTCGCTAAGTAATATCAAGATCATTTCGAAGTTAGTTTTTCCAAATAGTCTAAAATGAAGAAGTACATGAAACATTTGTTGGGCTTCTACTGAAATATATAGATCTTAAATTAAGCAACCGTAAGAAAATCACTAAGTACTGTCATTGAGAGCCCACAAATTTCAGCCAACAAGACTTCTGATTCTGAGACAGCCCTCTTAGGTAAAAGCCGACTGTGGCCGAATTCAACGCATGACGCATGATACGTACTTGAGCGAAACGAAACTTCGTCGCATTGTATGGAGCTCGAGTCGATGTTAAACGTGACCTAACCAAACATAGCTCCTAATTTGTCAATATCAACGGTAACTTGATTGGTGTATTCAATTAGTATGTGGCATTTCCTAGCTAGCTTAGAAAAAATTGGAAAACCTTAAAAACGTCCTAAAACGTTAGCCGATTCGAACGCAACTTCGCCTAGAGGACGAAATTTTTTTAACTCATTGGAAGCTCCACTCTGGGCTAATTGAACCAACTTGAATTAGTTTTGATTTGATATTTTTTGAATGGTATCTTTTTGCCTTGGGTCGTGGGACGAGGCACACGTTCCGAAGCAAAGGCTTAGTACTGAATACTGACTCCCGAGTTTCCCATGACTTTCCTCGTAAGATGAACTCCACCATTATTTTATAAACTTTTATCAACTAATAAAACTCAAACTTTTCTTTCCATCTTACCCATCATCTTGTCTCGACTTGTGTTTAGAGCCTGTTGTGCAATATTGTGTCTTTTCCGAGAGGGAATAGAAAGGGTTGAAGCTGAGGAGCTTCAACTTCAACTCCCAAATCCCAAACTAACTGATTGCTTGTAACGACGACATTAGGTATATGTAATTAGGTACGGAAGCGTTTTTTTTCTCTTCCTGCTCTTCCTTGACGTTCTTCACGTCGTCTGTTTGAGCAGCCATACGGTTTGTCTCTCATCTCACGAAAGATCCCACAAAGTCCCGAAGAAACCGACTTTAGTCGTCTTCGTCAATGTTTGGGTTTGGGGCTGAGTTCCGTATATTATTTGAGGACGACGAGCAGGAAGAAATTGTCCACACCTACACCAACCCTTTTCCAAAACTAACATAAACATAACATACATAACTGGAATGCTGGCGCAAGGTAACTAGGCACTAGCTTCATTTTGACAACGATATCGTCCGAAACATGCTTTCCTTGTCTGTTCTCAGAACACCCACTTCCGCAAACTAAAGCACGCACTTTTTGAAGTCGGGATTTTGTAGTTTTGCTAAAGTTTGGCAAATGTAAACGGGGCCACTTGATGGGTTATTCTGTAGAGTTTCGGCAATTTTGGTTATGTTGAAATTCGTTGGTGGGTAGATTGACACCGACACTACCGGTCGACGCACGTCTTCAATTTAAGAGCAGAGAGCTGCAATTGAATCGGAAAAATCGCGAAACTGTCGATGTGTTGACGGATTTCGACATAGGTGCTCCAGTTCCAGCTTTAACAAGAATTTGATCATGTGTGTGTTAACTCAGGCATCGTGTCGCTGTGTGAATGGAAATAAAACTGGTGTTTTTATTCGCAAATGACTGTTCGCTAGGCTCGCTAATCATTACACGCATAGAAGGTTTACTGTTTCCTGAAGCGGAGGACTAGCCTGTTCCAGTCTCCGTGAATATTCGTTTGCCCGCCAGCCGAATTTTATAACAATTTAGTAAATAGCAAAGGAAGTATACCGAATATCCTACATAGGGATGTGTGTGTGTGTGTGTGTGTATCTCTTGCTTTGCTACTCGGGCCATATTCCAAACCAACCGGTTCCAGGATCACCAGATTCTAGATAACGGAATTAGGATTTTGTTCTGTTTTTTTCTGTACAAATCCGAGTAAACTCCTGTGCAGGATATCGTGTATGGTGCTAGAGTAATACAGAGAGCCTGATGTCCTGACATGGCGTTGAGTCATCAGATCCACACACCCCCTCCTGTCCCTTATCCCTCTCGCTTCAATAACTACGTAAACGTCTGCGAAGAACGGTTCTTTCTGGGAGTCAGTATTGAAATAGGGACTGGCTGCGAGGGAGTTTAGTGCGGTTAGGTCAAGAGTTCAATAAAAATGTGATAAAGGAGAAAATTCATCCTGACTTCCCGAGGGAGAGCTTCCAAGGGTCATTCTTCCTTCCTTGCTGGTGGGTTCACATACGCTGGTTCACCCGAAAACAAGGGTTCTTCTGAACCATGCAAAATACGAGGTTTCCTACTTACCAGTTTCCAGTCCATCAGATGATCTCATGGATGGATTAATATGACATCATAATGCAATATCAAAACATGCATTAGTCCTCCCTTCCTCGATATTGAGCCGCACCGTGTACAATTTTATCTTTGGATGATTCAGAGCTTCCATATCCCCAGCTATACAATAAGGGTCGATTGTCCAATGCGAAGCTGGTTTAAATAGGTCGAGTTACTGCATACAATGCGCTTCTGTGGATGACTCAGAGTTGATTAGAGTTGTAAATTAAGATTTTGTGCAAGTGAGATTTGCATAGAGCGAGGGAAGTGAAAGAGATTTGAATTCCGTTTCCTTCGTCGGCAGAACCACGGCTCCTTTGCCGTTGCATGATGAAAAATGGATGGAAAGTGAAGTGAGAACACGTAAGTGAAGGGAAAGGGTAGGGAATTAGAAGAGAGAAAAAAGGAATTAATAAATATGTAATCAAAGGGAGAAAACATGGAATAGCTCACGAGACTCGGCTATACTTGTAGTCAGTTTTTCGGATTTAAAGGCAGAGACAGGCTGCAGTGATGGAGGAAAGAGCTACAGCTGATGTGAGGGGTGCAGAAGTGTGCAAAGCAAAAAAGAGTCATGTATCAACGCCAGTCTAAACCTACAATCTATGTTAGAATCAAACTCTGAAATCGACCCGTGTGTCCAAAATCTACAATTTTTATCAGGAATTGGTCAGATTTTTTTGTTTACTCTTTGATTCTTCAATTTATTTTGTATTCCAAGGTTAACGACTCAACCTGAGGTTTGAGGTTGCATCCTTAGAAGACTCAATTGAGCATATACGCATGCAAGATTTTAAAGTGCTGACATCTGAGTTACACCAAATCCTAACAAACAGAAACATGCGAAATTCCTGCAGTCTTTTTCCGTTCGGGCACAGGTAGTATCACTCGCACATTATTTTATTATGCAGTATTCCTCGGTGTAAGATAGTTTTTGGGTGATGAGATGAGTCGTTTTGTATCTCTGATCCTAACATAGAGAACGTTTGTACGTGTGGAAGAGAACATGAACTTTGGAGACCACGGATAAGGGTAGAAGAATTGGGGGAAAATGTTCATAGTGCAGGGAGAAGGTTGGAAAGAAGCTGGGAATAGAGCAGGAAAGTATAGACAAAAACTTGTTTGGTTCTGTTGTGTTCCTTGGGCTGAGGGCGAACTGGCTGTAGAATTCCGAAAGGGAGAATATCTATAGTCAGTTCTGCAGCCAGGACTCATTCGTTTGGGCTGCTGGATGCATATTCGGCTGAAAAAAAAACCCTCCGAAAAAATACAACATTATGACGAGGATAGAAGGCACGCCTTTAAATGTTCCCTGCTGCCGCCGAGTTATAGGCATGGAGGTGGACCAACTTAAACCACGACTCCGTTAACTTACGTTGCTATGTAGTCAGGCAACAATGTGCGGCTCCGAGGTTTTCCCTCGACCTTTCTTCCCCTCTTCCTGAGCCATGTGGGTAATTGGAGAGTTTCTGAATGCATGCGGAGAAGTCTACGATCCCATACCATCCCACTGGGTTAATAATACGATTATGCTTCCCTTGTCTTCCATCCTCAAGCTCCGGTTTCCAGGTTCTCCAGAAACCCGGTTTTTGTTCCACGGATTTTGACTATCCTCAAAGTTATACGAATACAGCATTTTTGAAAGATTTGATTTTTGTAATATTCCGTTAAGCATAATCGTAATCATGTAGATACAGGGTTGGGCAAGATCATTTGAATTTGAGAATCAATGATCTCAAAATCATGATTTTGTTTATCTGAAGGATTTTGAAGAAATGACCTGATTTTGTATTTTGATTTTTAAAATATATGATTTCGACCTAAAAAATCACGATTTTCAGCTGAATTGACGACTTTAAATCACAATTTGATCTCAAAATCACGATTTAAAAAAAACATCGTTGATTTTGACGGCTAAAATTGACTTGATTTTGATTTTGGGATTTTGAAGGCGAATTTAGGTGATTTTGGCCAATGATTTTGAAAATCATCTTTTAATGATTTTGCCCAGCCCTGTGGAGATGACGTGTTTCTAAGGGTTTTCCAAATGCCAACACAGCTTAGTTCGCATCCTCGGAATATAATTTAGGATTGTTTTATTTTTTATTTTGCAGTAGGTGCTTTCTTTTTAATGTTGGAGTAAATTTTATGGAACAGGCTGTAACTACACAATTGTAGCCACTCATTGTAACCAAACCACTCAAAAGTATGGATTGGAATCGGTTTTGGTTATGTTTATACTTTTTGATTCTTAAGGTTGGGTTAGGTTATGCGGGAAACGTGTGTTGGGAAATTCTGGTTAGTTTAGCCTTAGGTTTGGTGAAATATTGGGTGGTTACATGTGTGGTTACAGCCTGTTCCAAAATCTCTACTTTAACCTATTTTAGACTTAAAACTTACAGATATTTGTAAAGTCCGAAAACCTGAAGCGGATGGACCAGAAAATGACCAAGCTTTTTTTTTACACAAAAGGTTTCCATTGAGCCGGATAGAGCGAGGAGGGTTCATTTTCATTGAAGTAAAATATAAAAAATGAAGGCCCAAAAACCTTAGCTTGCTCATCATCCCCAGACCCGAGACTACCATATGCTTACCTTTTGTAGGGACCCAGGCCTTGTCATCACATCTTAGATCTTACGTCGGCCCGAGTAGGTGGATGCATTGCACAAGTTAAGTAGAACCCTATTCACTGAATTGTATATACGTATTCCGTACGACAGGACACAGGACCACCAAATATGGCAGTGTAGATAAACCATTCTTGGTTGAATGCATAATTTTAGTTGCTCCAAGAAGATCGTATTATGCATTCAGCATGTTCAGTGTGTGTATACCGGACCTTGTCTGCTCCGAAACTGGACTCGTTCAGGATTTGGAAATGGTCAGGTAGAACACGTTGTGTAGGACATGGCATCACCTGCCAGGGATTATCAACGTATACTGCAGATATAGTGGCTATGCTTAATCCTCTGAGCTCAGTCTCGCCAATTCAGGAATTTACATACGAATGGGTGCGAATTTGAATTGGGTATTTAATTATTGAGATGAATTCGTGGAATGGCTTCGAGCCAGCTCTTTGGGGGAATCTCTGTGAAAGGTGGAGAGCTGGATAGAGCGGAAAAAAGTGTTATTTAGGAAATAGTTGACGTTGACGGGATTAAGCTCCGCATCATCCTTACACTTTGGTTCAAATGAAACGGAACAAGTCATTAGAATGGTGAACAAGCTGAGAAATGGTGGTTTGCTCAGTTCGTTGGTCTCTTCTGTTGTTTTGCTCCGTGGTTTGTTTGGAGCTGGAGCCAGAAGTCAGGGAGGAAATGTATGAATGGGTGAGCGTGTGCGAAAGCACGTCTAAAAATAAGTTGGTCGCGAAAAAGCTCGTGGAGACGCACCTTGTTTGTAAAAGTCGTGGCTTGGTGTTGAGGAGAGGAAGAGGAAGAAGAATGTCTGTCTGTCTACCTTCCAACTTGTGTCTTTTGTGAGCTCCTGGGCCTCTTGTACATCTTGGGAGATTCGGAGCTAAGTTTTGGCTAAATAGAATATTCATGGGCTGACGGAGTGTGGCGGCTGATGTAGACGAGTCAGGCAGGTCTCCGTCGCCCTATTCCCAATTTGCAATCCAAGTGAGTGCCTCCGTCTTCCCTTTAAACTCGGATCAAGATTAATATTTGTTCCGAAAAGAAACACATAGAGGCTAGATGCTCATCTACCTGAGCATTTCACGGATTTAATTATGTTCTTCGTACTGGCGCTATAGCCTGTAGGCAATGCCGATGCCCATGTCTTGAAAAACAGAACAGGAAAGGAAGCTTGAATTCGAGTTTTAAATCATGAAAGTTTGATTTTTTGTAAAAGAACTTTGTAAATTTTAATCCAGCTTGAGCTATGTTCTAACACTGGAATCGACAAAAGTTCAGGTGTCAAGTGAATTTGGGTTTGTTGTTAGGTGGCTCACATTTCATGTCATTTAATTTGAATTCGAAATAAACGTTCGATCATTATGTTGCATTCTTGATTGAATTTCGTAATATCAAATATCCCATGAGCAAAAACAAGTTGGGCAAACAATAAAACTTTTATAACTCAGGTTAGGTTCGGTTGGATTATTTTAAGTCAATTTAGGTTAGGTGAAAAATTGGGCAAAAAATATAAAATACATATAACACTAAAAATCGTTGTTTCGTCCAACTCCAACTGGGTTTTGCCAAACTGTCCCAGAACTTCGCATCAAAATTTTAAGGTAGCCTAACGTAAAACCGTTGGGACTTGTAACAAAGCAAATTTTTTTTATCAGATACGAAAGCAATGTGAGACGTTCGAAATCCGCGAATCCAAATTCAGAAAAGAGTGCTGCAGATGTTGGGAGACTGATTTAGATGGTTGTAGAGAAGAGAGGCGAGATGTTGGAAGAAAAACCAAAGGAAGTCAAAACGTTGATGAGAATCCAGTTCCAAAAAGTGGAAGGGGAAATGGGAAAGAGTGCCGAAGAACTTTTTTTTGCATACATAAATTAGGCGGAGATCCGAAATGGTTTTTTCATGGCGGATTATTATTTTTGTTTCATTCCCTTCTGGCTTGACAGGAGGAGGACGGGGAAGAATGGGAAGAAGGCGGAAGGTGGGCTTTTCCGTGGAGACGGAATGAGATTTTTATAGGTCATCTCTCTAAGAAAAATTGAAAATGGAGAGGAAGCACAACGGTTCAAAGAAGGACTAGTTATTAAGGTGGGCTCTTCATTATTGTGAGCAGTACGGATTCCTCAAGACTCCAGGAATTCTTCTATTCAGTCTCCAGCCAATCCACTCGACAGCCGTGTACTTGTCCTGCCTGTTCGCTCCTACTCCTATCTGTCTTCCCCTGACACATTCCAGAGATGCATGGAAGTGAAAAAGCCAATTTCCGTTTTCCCCCCCTTTTCGTCGTCCATACTCCGTTCTATTTTTTTATTATCCCCAAGATCCAATCCGAAGAAATTTCTGTTCTTCTCCAGCAATGCTTTTGATCCAGACATATGCTCTTTTGACAGAGGAAATAATATGGGAAAGGCTCAAGTCTTTCTCGTCCCACGGAGCCATAACACCGGCTTCTGGTTCTGGGATTCCTTATTCTATTAGCATTATTGTGCTCTTGTCAGCAGCATAGCACTAGGCCAGAAGCCAGAGAAAGAAATCCGCACAAGGATAAAAGCTGGAGGAGAGAATATATAGTTGAGTGCCTTCGTAAAATAATTCATGCTCCTGCTCCATTCCTGCCGTCTGTCAGTCGCACATAAAAATTAGGTCCACTCTGGGAAGAGGATCTAATCTAATTCCCATTCAGGGCTCAGATCTTTGATTGCCAGGAGTAGGCTTTCAGCATATCTGCGAACTAAATCAGTTTTGAATCCTAAAAGAATGGTCCTTGCCTCATTTCCAAGTTCCAAGTCAAGCAACCAGTGGTAGCTGTCTTCTAGAAAAGGCTTCTTACGGTCGGCTTCCCATATATTAATTTTCCATATAGAACTAAGTACCTATCCAATTTTTTGCTTTAAACATAGTTTTGTCAAGATGTGCTGAATTCATCTCGATTTACAGATGTGAATTCCTCGCTTTCGCTATCGTATTTACTTGGACACTGGACACTGGAATAAGACAAAGTAGAATTAGAATTTGAAACTTCAAGGTCATCAGTGATCACACTGGGCTTATGATCAAATAGCGGTTAGCATGATTTAGTTGACAGTTGGTCCTTGGACTCTAATCTAATGAACAACTTTAATAGTTCCTTTGATAGGAGTGCTTGTCGTCAGTTAAGTGTGACTCTTTACTCTATTTTCAGCTAATAATTTCACACGATGGATCTAATAGCGAATCTTCGTGAATGTCAGTTAAACCGCACAAGTTCACAGTTCACACACAGTGCCTTGTAAGTTAACTGCGAATATCACATCCCCCACCATCCTAATTACCTAACCCTGCTGATTACGTAAGCCTCAATACCCAATACCCAAATCCAGGACATCCTATGCATAACTCTGGTGTTCAGTTCACATCTCAGAAATTAGAGCTTGATTTGTATAAATGATTAATATCAGTTATCACTGCTGAATCCCATCCCATGTTCGCAGTTCTCAATACTTACCTACTTTGCACTATTGGAAATGGGTTTCAATTACTGCTGAGTCGAGAAGCACATTTGGCTAAACCACGTTTTGTTCCAGTTCCATCCTATTGTCTTCCTAATAGTTGTTCTTTGTTCTGTGGGTCCCGAGTCCCGAGGCGGGGACAGGCGGAAGAGCTAGACTGATATCACTCTATTAAATCTCCACTGAGTCCCTCCGCTGCTCCTTCCCTATTTCTACTCATTGAGCTGGAATCCTCTGGAATTTACATGTTTCTGTAAACTCATCATCACTTCTTGGGCACAACTGAGAGCCGAGTACGTTGACAGAGAACGTGTGCTTTCAGTTTTGAATAGAGACGTGTTTCCATTTGGCGAGTGGTTGGGGTTGAGGCGGGATTTGGATTAGGGCCTGAGTCTGGTGTATCATTTGGAATGCTCTTTATTAATTCCTCCTCCTCTATGTGAATCTGTCACCTGTCTCGTCCTTTGTAATCGGCTGAGGCTCTTAATACCTGAATAATGGAAAATGGAACTTGGAGCGTAGATTCTAGGCGGATGGATGCGTGAGTGCGTCTATGATATGTGTGTGCTAGGCAAATATTACCAGGAACCGAATCCATGACAATTCCTACTTCAAAAATATATTGATTGCGTACTCTGTGCGTGGGCGTGCAGTAAGTAGCCAATTTGTTCTCTTTGTTGCAATATTTTTCTGTTAATCCAAGAGAATGATGTACTAACTGTGGAATCCGGGTCGGGTCTTTGGTTCTGGTCACCAGACTAAAATTGATTCATGCTGATGGGACTGCGTTGCGTGGGGATCAGACCATGTGTTTTTCATCCGTGGTAAATTCGGGTCTATACTTACTATGTAAACCGTAAGTACCTGAAAGCAAATTTTGAAATCGTTAAAATTCGTCAGCACTGGGCAAAATCGTTTGCCAAAATCACCTAAGTATTTGCCTTCAAAATTCCAAAATCAAAATCAAGTCCTTTTTACCCGTCTAATTTAAAATCGCGATTTTGAAATCAAATCGTGATTCGAAATCGCACATTCAGATGGAAATCGTGATTTGAAATCGCACATTCAGCTGGAAATCGTGATTTTGAAATCAAATCGTGATTTAAAATCGGCAATTCAGCTGAAAATCGTGATTTAAGATCGCCAATTCAGCCGAAAATTGTTATTTTGAAATCAAATCGTGATTTTAAATTGCCAATTCCGCTGAAAATCGTGATTTATCAGGTCAAAATAAAATATTTTAAGAATCAAAATACAAAATCAGGTAATTTTTTCTCAAAAATCAAAATCCGAAAATCAAAATCATCCCCATGACCAAAATCATTGATTTTCAAAATCAAATGATCTTGCCCGGCCCTGTAATTTGTATAGCGTATCGTCAGTATTTTAGTTCCGTTGGATTCTGCCTGTCTAGACGTGCAATATAATGTGACGAGTGGTCCGCCATAAAAATATTCCAGTATTTTTGAATTCCCATGTACGATTTCAAGATATGCTACCCGGAAACAATATAATTGTTAGAAAATTACATGGTGGAACGTACGGCATTCGCCAAATTGAGATTGGGAATTGGGAACCCGAAACTCGGTCAAATCCGAATTATTAGTCCTGAAATATCTGCTTGTTTACATATATTTTGAGACTACTGACAATCCCGACTCTGACCTTAATGGAAACCGGAAACCAGCTCTGAAGTGTCGTGTTGCTCTAGGAAAACAGGCGGAATTGAGTTGTGCCTATATATTTGCCGAGTAATCATGCTGCCTATTTTCTGCCTCCTAATAAATAAAGTGCATTAGTTTGTGAGTTGTAAGAGTGGTTCGGAATTTTTGGTCCCATGATGTTGAATAGTGATGTGAATGTGAAGGGCTGAGTGAGAAAAGAGCCTACTTTGTTATTCCATGATTTGGATTGTATGAATAGACATGTATCCCATCTTTCATGAGCTAGGGCTTCAGACTTCAGACGTAATTAGTTTATAATGCATAATAATGTCCGCCGTTTAGAAATTGTATCCTTTTGAGCCAGACAGACTTGAGTTACGTAATGTAATAATGTAGTTTCAGTCATGTTGATGGCGTGAATGACTAGTAATGTGTTTGGTCGGGATATTGGATACTCTGTCTTCTTATAAACTCAGTCTACTCTAGCGTACATTAAATTACATCTACTTGGATACACAATGTCCGTCCTACGTTGGAGATACTTCATTCAAAGGCTTAGATCCTCAGTTTGCATTTCGGCCTGGTCTGCCAGAAACAATCAGTCATCGGTGCTGCTCATTCACGGGGAATTGAACCATCTGCAATTCACACTGGCAAAGACATAGTTGCATTCTCGGCCGATTTCTCCTCATCGGCTGCACTGATCTTTCAATGGCTTCAACCGTCAATCGGTTATGGGCACGGAGCGCCCAGAAATGACTGTCTATGCATCCGTGAAGTGAATTGGATGTGAGCCACCCTGTTTCCTTTCACGGTCACGATTGACGGCCCAGGATCATCCAAGCTGGAATTCTTTTCATTTTCACCTCTGCAGAATGTAGACGAAGTGTTTAGTGGACTATAATTCATGTTATTCAAATTTCCTGAACGTTAACTTTCGTATCATGTCATTCCGGTGGTTGGAAGTGAATTGACAAGTCTTTCAGGCTTGAGCAAAGCACACATGGTTGGGTTCAGATTAAGGTGGCAGTTTCAGTTGTTGAATCCGCCGAGTGTCTTCGTCCTCCTTCCCTGTCTTCTGTTTTCCTTGACTAGAGGCCTGAGCCTTTATTGATTCTTTCGAGGCCTTTAAGTTCACTCCCTATCTCCGATTACACGGTTTGACAGGCACTTTGACGTGATAGCAATTTCTCCAACAAGGTCCCATGCTCCTGTAAACTGAACGGACATATTTTATCTTAACTGATTGAGATTTTTCCAAACCAATTTCCACTATCGTATGTGAGGAGGAAGAGTTGCGGAACTCCTATATTTCACTGCGGCTCTCAAGATCTGTGACAAACGGGGATTTACTAGTCTGCATACGCGGCGAGGATCCTGTTCCAAGGAAAGAAATTAAAGCTCAGACTGGCAGCAAGGCGTCGTCCGTCTACGCTTTTTAGACTCATGTGGATTAATTTGAAAACTCAGCAGTTAGGCACGGCCCGTAATTAGTCCTGCCTCTGCCTGTAGCTGAAAGGCTTATCGTTCAGCCTCGCTGTTTTTTTCTACTTTGGTTACATGTTACATGAGAGCAACTGTTGCAAATCTTTCGTCTGCAGATATTGAACACATTGCAAAGAATCCATGCACAGGGCCGGCCCTAGACATTTCGGCGCCATGTCAGAAGTCCGCCGTAAAGACCGTATGGAGGAAATAGACGAACCGTATGCCTCTAGAACAGTTCATGCAATCCATATGGTATAGCAATGGGCATGCACTAGCCAGACTGGTCAAAAATTGCACGCCAGCAGAACTCGTTCCGAAGGACATGATTACAAGTTTAAACTCCTTTCACGTGTGATTGTTTTCTCGATTTAGTCGATGGATTTAAAATATACGTAAAGCTGTTTACCGAAACTAAAAATTTGAAAATTCTTAAAAATTAGGATATGCAAGAGGGAATCAAATTTTCGATAAGCGCCAGAATATATTTGACTTGTCGGAAGGAAGCGTATGCATATTTGAGCAAGGCGAAACGTTAACTTTTTCTGGTCATACGAATTCGCTCGAGACGCAAGAAAGTTTTGAGATTTGGAAAGAATTTGCGACTTAGAAAAATGGTGAGGATACGGCTGTGAAATATACTTGTCTGTATTGAATTCGAAAATAAACCTGCATCTCTCAAGAGTTTGATTTATAATTCATTCCAATAATAGTTTCTATTTTTCCGAATTCAACGCCGGGGCTCGCAAGCTCCAAAGCCGGTCCTGCCCGCGTCCCGTCATGATACAAGCTCCAGCTGTAGTTCCGCAATTTCTGGAATCTTCATTTCCGTCTTGAGTCTTGACAAGACTGCAGATCGGGTCGAAGCCCCTCTGCGTCCCATCTCACTTCCAATTCTTTATGAATCTCACAGCTCTACTTGATTCATTCAATCCCACACAAAGGCCTGTTTATAGACTGGTTGACTCTCTAACTACACGTAAAATTGGAGGCAATAAATGTTACAAAGTTGTTTGGTCAGAAGGATTTGTTTCATTTCTTGACATGGGTTAATTGCAGTATTCTCTACAATTTCTGTTTGTTGACAACGCGTGTAGTTTGCTCGTTGTCATTCGGAATATTAGCCAGAATCAAGGTGGACAGGTTGTAAAATTGTACTTATGAATGAAGGGTGGACGTGGAGTGTTCATGCTCATTCCCATTCAAAAGCCCTCCACCTTTAACCCCTCACAGATTCGAGTTTTTGACTAAGTTCAAGTCAAGAATTTGAAGATTGTGAGGAATTGGAATGCATTGTTGTCAGTAGAAATTAGGAAACTATGTGGCCCAACTTGTCTGCCCATCGGTGGTCGGATAGATTGGCAAAAACCACGGTGGCAACACTTTTAAACCCGAATTGGCAACAATAAATGGTGGCAAAA
>JAQFXZ010000234.1:0-24595 GCA_034694025.1 Ceratophysella scotica | reverse complement strand
GGTCTACCTTTCTTACCCGGATTCGGCCTACCATCCAGTCTAGCCAGCCTCTACTCCAACCCTTCATCTAGCCTATCACTGCACACGGTAATGACGATGTCAATTTTTGGTCAATTTTTGATGCTTATTTGCACATCCGGTCAAATTAGCCCGAGATTTCCCTTCTACGTAATTGCGATTCATTGTTAGTTGTGTTAGGGAGACCGGAGACCAGAAATATTGGAATTGCTGCATAATGTAAAAAAATTGAATATATTAAAAAGTATAACTCAAACTAAAGCCAAGCTCAGTGTGAACAATTAGTTCATACAAGGTGTAGTTCGGAACTGTGAAGGTTTACATACATATTATGTCAGATTTCATGCTAATTTTTGTCCGACGTAATAAAGCAAAAATTAGCTGAGAGTTTAAAAACAATTTTTATTGAAGGTTTTCTAATTATTTAATTCCAGCGATTTTTAAGCTCGCCAAACGACAATACTTGGTTTGAAATATCTCACTCGAAGAATTCGTAAAGATCTTGCTCGATTGGTAGTATTTGAGCCTATCTTTACGTTTCTGTACGACGTAATCCAAAAGCTTTTTTTTTTCATTTTTTTTAATGTTTTCAAGAGGTTTACAGTGGGTATCTGCAATTGAGGCTAACGGTTTTTGGCCAAATTGCAGCAGATTTTTACCCCATTTTTCGGCAATAAAACAAAATCGGTTGTTTTCAATTCAGTATGCAAAAACGTTGACCTGTGCAAATTTTTCGTCTGACATAGTTGCATTTCGTCGGATCTTTTGCAGGTTTAGGCCGGTCGCAACACGACACGTGTTACCTAAAGATTTTCAGCGTATTCAACGAAATTGCTAATTGCTGACATTAATTTTCTGTCCAAATGAAAACACATTTTGCCCGATAATTTTCCAATTTTTGGAACGTAATGAAAACACTTCTTATTTCTAACATTTACCTGTAAATCGTGCGCAACATAAGCAGGAATGACCTTAAAATTGGAAACTTGTAAATAATTTGTTGCGCAAAATTTTATAAAAATAGACGACGCTTTAACCAAAAAATTAAAAATAAAATCAACAGTTCTGTATTTAATTTTTTTTCCTTTCAGCCCTACGTCTGCAACTGGTTCGTGGGTGAAACGTACTGCGGAAAGCGGTTCTCATCATCCGATGACCTTCTCCAGCATCTCAGATCCCATACGAGCCTATCCGGTACGCCTAGTTCCTCTCAGGAAGCGGTTCAGAGTTTAGCTGCTGCAGCAGCTGCAGCTGGCTACCCTGCTTCCCATCATCATCCCTTACTCTCCTCTGCTCATGGACTCCTGAACAGGACGTATCCGACACCGCCCTTAAGTCCCCTCAGCTCTGCCCGGTTTCATCCCTACTCCAAGCCGAGTGGTAGCGGAAGTAATGGGTTAAGCGGTCCGCTCAGCAGTTTGAGCAGTTCTAGTCCAGCACTCAGCACGGGTTTGTTTCCACCAGGGTTCCCAGCTCTGGGTCATCCTGCCTTCAGTCCTTACTATCCGTACTCGTTTTATGGACAGAGGTTAGGTGGTGGGGCTGGTTCACTTCATCCATGACTCGAGGCCGAGTTGCAACAGTTTTATCATTATTCTAGGATTTAGGATTCGAATTTGGGGCTAATTTTCCAAGTTTCGGTGAGTTATTCACGAAAAACGAGTTATTCACGAAAAAATGTAGATTTTGCCCTGCGTTTTAAAAATTCAGGGTGGTTTGTGGTTTCATAATTATTGCCACATTTAAAAAAAATTCTGCAGCCCGAATGCGTGAGCTAAACACCTTGAAATTATGTTCTATTGAAAATATAACCGATTTAAGCAGCCTGGATTTTTTTTTCAGATTTTAGAAGCTGATGCAAGACCCCGTCTCAAAAATTTGAAAATAAAGCATCAAAATTTGCAATTAGTGCTTTAATTTGCTAAAGATGCTTGGTTCCTCTTCTGAAACGTTTTATTTTTCTTAAAATATCGCAGCTTTGTTAGCGCTATTAGTCTGGTGCTCGTTTTTGCAATATTGCGAATTTCGGTTTCATAATCTGGAAAAAAAATCAGAAACTTTTTAGTCGATTTTATTTTGATATTTTGCCAAGCCTCTTGAGTTTGAAGTTACAAAAGATCATCGCAGACTTTTCATCGCGGCGAAATATTATCGTGGCGAAGTACGATATCATCGCAGCGAAATGGAAACGTGACAAATTTCATCGCAGCGAAAGACCAACGTTGCAAATTTCATCGCGGCGAAGAATCAAAGCGACGAAAGATCATAGCACAAAAATTTGCTAGTATCATTGTCTGATTAGTAAACAACAAAAGTCCGTGGGTTTCATTCGAAGTCTTGAGATGTTTTGTGTCGCGATGATATTTCGCTGCGATAGTCTTTAGTGTCAATGAAGTGCGTTACCACAACCTTTCGCTGCGATGAAAGCGCTATGATCTTTCACAAGACTTTCGATTTTACATTGCCATGGCGGTAATTTTCAAAAAAAAAAGTGACGATTATTAGCTGCCACCCTGTATTTCTAAAAAGACTTGTAGACAGAATTAGGCGTAAATCCCACATTTCTTGACTTGAGTGAGATGGGATGGGATATTGAATTGAATGGGAAATCCTCCTCAGAGCCTTGTCATGTGTCATGCCACAAATATCATTAATTTATCAATGTCAAGTTAAGCAGAAGACATGAGCTGTCAAGTCAATCCTGCCCATGAGAGATGTCTACTTACTCAACCTGCATCTTAAATCTTCAGCGTCATTTACTACATTCACAAATCGAAGTTAGTAAGAATCATAAATTTGAAAATGATACAGGTAGATGCTCAATTCGCTATAGCCTTGGTGTGGCTTGTTCTGATTAATTAATAGCGTGGAGCCTCAATTAACAGAATGTATTACCTGTCAATGAGAAGAAATTCCCATTATTTCAAATGTGAAGGTGTCAGTCATCCATCTTGTTACTTGTTACATAAAAAAAACTGATTAAATATTTAGTTGATGTAATTCGAGGGGCGTCTAAAAAGTTTTGAGGAAATTGCGAGGTTTGTGGTTGTGTTGGGATTAATTTGATTCTGAAATTGATCAAAGGAGTAGCTGCATGTGAATTTTTGTGATTTATTCAGGGCTGCTGGCTTGATTTCAAATTTAAATACTAGTTTAAGCTTAGTAATATTCACCGCAAGGAAACCAGATGAAATCACATTAAATCACGGCAAAATGATTATCACAGCACAATACTAAAAAAGTCCTTGAATGAAATCACATTTGTAAATCACCAAACTACAAAAACCATTCCATGAAATCACAAAATTACAAAAACACATCGAATGAAACCATATAAAATCATTAAATATCACAAATCATTGAATGAAATCACATTAAATCACATGAAATCACGAAATTACGAAAATCATGGAATGAAATCAAAAGAAATCACAAAATTACGAAAATCATTGAATGAAATCACATAAAATCACATGAGATCACATGAAATCACAAAATTACAAAACTCATTGAATGAAATCACACGAAATCACAAAATTACGAAAATCATGGAATGAAATCAAAAGAAATCACAAAATTACGAAAATCATTGAATGAAATCACATGAAATCACATGAGATCACATGAAATCACAAAATTACAAAACTCATTGAATGACATCACACGAAATCACAAAATTACAAAAATCATTGAATGAAATCACATTTGTAAATCACCAAACTACAAAAACCATTTCATTAAATCACAAAAATTACAAAAAAACATCTAATGAGAAACCACATAGAATCATAAAATAGAACAAAACATTGAGTGAAATCACACGAAATCAAAAATTACAAAATTATTCCATGAAATCACATTAAATCACATAAAATCACAAAATTACGAAGATCATGAAAGAAATCACAAAATTACGAACATCATTGAAGGAAATCAAATGAAATCAAGCACATCTTAGCAAATATACAAATACAAAATTACTGAAGTTCAAATAAATTAAATTTTCGTATATAAATTCACATGAAATCAAAAGTTATGAACAAATACTACATAGGATTACATGAAATCACAGCCTTCAAGAAATTATCATGTACTTTCGAATTAAATGAAATCACAAATCGCAAAAACCTCTGCAAAAAATTGTCTCAAATCACACGAAAAAATAGCACTATCCGAGTACGCAAAATTTATTCTATGAAATCACATGATATTACAAAAATTGTGATTTGTAACAACCCTGAAATTGATTAAAACATAAATTGCAACAAAGTGTACAACTTCCGTTCAGCAATATCTCAAAACTTCTAAAACGCCCCTCGCGTAGTACTAATGTACTCATGAATCCTGTTTCTCCATATCTTAGACGTGGACGACTCCTTTTTCCTGCTAGTAATTGCAAAGCTTGATTTATAGCTTAACTAGTATTCTTACTTCTTTATGGTTTAATTTAATGTAGTAAAATACATTAATAATGGTAGCCAAAAAGCATCAGATGCCATGCTCGCATCCTGTCCTGCTGGCTCAAGTCTAAGTCCTTCATTTCATGGGTGAGAAACTTGTGTGTGTGCAGATTATAATTACTGTAATCAGTCTCGTAATGTAGCAGAACCTGTAATAAGCCCTAATATTTCATGAGAGACCACTCGGCTGTCTATTGTTGTTGGACTCGATTAATCATAAATATTACCTTACCCACTACTACATTATAATTATTGTGATGTGAGAACGGGGATTTGCGAAGTTGGATCACCCAGATATATGTAAAACATAATATAAAACTGCATAATGCATAATGCAATATGTAAATGTTAAGTATAAGTACATGTAATCTTGATTTTATTGCAAATCGCTCGTTTTATTCAAGGGAATTCAAAATATATGCTATTGTGTGTAAACTTAAGCTGATTTAAAAAAATATTCTGTTACCCTAACGTTACATTATTATTGAAAAATAGAAATTAATTAAAACCATGGTTTTAATGCGCACATGAAATTTTGAAAGCGATGGTCTACAAAAATTGAAGTGAATGCGTGTCATGGCCGTTTATTTAGCACAGGTCGCTACAGTACTCCGTTCCATTGTCATTTGCGATCTAGACTTAGAAGTCGCATCGCGTACTATTGAAATTGTTAGGCTAAGGGCAGAACTTAACCTAACCTAAAATGAAACACAACTTTGCCACGGATGAGACAATTTCATGTAGATCGCAGGACCTTGTCTAACCTAACAAACATCAATTTTAGGTAGATCGCATTTTACAGAGATGATTTGCTCGAGCGAGACACCTAGAAGGAGAGGATAAGGAAGGATAATAATACTATTTAATGCATATTTATTTTAAAATTTAAACGGTGTTGAAATTATAAAAAATATATATGAATTTCAAAGATTTAAGATTTCCATGCGTAATTAACATAATTTTAAATTACTGCGGTTCATAAATCTTTAAAATAAGCAATACACAGAAATTAACTCGATTGACTACGAACTGAGAAAAAAATCCTATGCATTTTGCCATAAGTCGGAATAACAAATAATAACACCGGCACCGAATCGTACGAGGAAGACGGAAAGCGGAATGCAGAGAAAAATAAAAACTAATTATCTCCATCCTGTCATGGTGTCATGTCCCTGTCAAGCCAAGCCAAGCCATCATCAGTCGTTTGTTATAGTCTATAGCCCAAGGATCCCTCTTCTACCTGGAACCTGCCAGCACAAACTGAATAATAAAAGAATCGGCTTGCTTTGGCTTCATAATTTTGCACTGAGAAAAAAAAAGCATCATCCAACTGGGACAGGGAAAAACTAACGTCTCAAATGTCATCTCCATACACTGCGGAGACCAGTTCTGGGGTGCTCATCCCTTTCAACAATGCCAAGGAATATGCATATAAGATGGCAAGGTTGGGCTCGAAGGTTGTACTCAAAATTCGAAGTTAGGTGTTGTTGGCTTTTAAATGGTTTATGTTTTCTGAATGGGTGATTTTGCTAATCTTTTTAGCTGTCAATTTGGGCTCACTTTTTGAAAGCAAATTTAACTCTAATTACATGACTTGAACCGTAATTCTATTCCAATAAATCATTCAAATTTCAATTAATTATTTTTAAAATCCTTCCTATTTGAATATTTAAATTTATTTTGGCATTTAAGCCTTTTCTGCGACACAATTTTAACTATAAAATGGCTAAATTTTGGATTTTTCTAAGCTTCAATTTTCTAAAAGCATTCTACAAGTCAACACTGAAACTAGGTGAAAACTAGGTAGAAACTTTATCTGTATTTCATAAATATATATTTTGAATTTCAAATGGTGTTAAAATTTAAAATAACGGAGTTTCCAAAGTCCTGAACTTTCAATTGCAATTAAATAGCAATTTGAATAATTTTAAGTAAAATCTCCAATGCATTTGGCTGAATGAATGACAAGCTAGGAATTGACAATACTGCATGCACTTTGTCATAAATAGGCATATTTTTTTGTGAGCTCGAAAATCCTTTGGTCTAAAGCCGTCTAAAGTTCATCTTAAAACTTGCTTAAAAAATTAGGCTAATAACATCAAATAGTTGCGCAGAGCTGTTCACTCTCGAGTTACCCGCAATTTGAAGGAATATTTTAAAATCCTAACTGTCTTACCCTGGAAACGTGTATATCAAACGGTTTTATTTTTTCGTTCTTTTTAGCTAAAATTCCCTAGCCTGACTAGGCGTAATAAGGCTAGAGTGAGTGTAGTCCCTTAGTTGAAGTTGAAGTGGCAAGGGGGGTTTCCTGTCTTGTCTTCAGCTGTCAGGCCGAAGAAAAAATCCAATTTAAAAATTTGCAGGGTGGATGACAGGTGTCATCGCATCTTCTGCCTCGCAAGACATCCATCCTCGTCTCCCTAATATATGGATGAAGCTTTTTTTTCTCCCTTGACTTCCTCTACTACTTAATGGGATGTCGGGTGGGCGGGATTCGGGTTCCGGAGGTGGGTTCAGTTTAATACCCGGTTTTAATCAGAATTCAGTGATTTTCAGAAGAAATTCCAAAAAAAGTGATAGACACACAGCAAACATGTTGTAATTGAACTTTTTAATAAGAATTTGGGATTTCATCAATTCCACTTTGTGCGACTCTTGACGATTAGAAGCTTTCTGTAAACGTGATCTGAATTTCAAGAGAGTTCCTTTCAATTAATAAAATTTTAAAGTAAAAATCTACTGGCTCTTAATCTTAAACTTTTATTTGAATTTAGGGAGATGTATCAGTAATTCAATTTAACAGAATATCAACAAGCTACGTAGATCTCGCTTGAACAGACGGTTCCATGGCTTTCTCCGGGATGACTTGGGCACGCCATTCTGGAGGACCAGTTTTGTACATATGAATAAAAGTGTATGTTGTGTGGGGACTACTCCTTGCTTGTGAGTATTTGGGCATGATGAAGGTTGAAGATAAAAAAAATGAGACTGAGAAAGAAAAGGGGACAAGCGGAGTTGACGCCTCGAATAAAGATTTGTCAGAGATAATTAGAGTCATAATGAAGCCTTCACCGTCATCTGCTCCTATTCCTTATCTACTCACTTTTACTGTCTGCACAAGCATTTCTCACTTTTATGCAGAGAACAGAACTTCACCCGTCAACTCACAGCTCACCCTTTCGTTTCTCCGCTTTCTCTTCCAGGAAAGTTCAAGGAATTTTTGGATGGAGTGACGGTGCTAGGGAATAATTAATTTAGGTTTAAGATTGGTTGAGCGAAAATCGAATTTTACCAATTTTTTGAACGAGTTTCTTTTTTCAAGATGATAAATTTAACCAAGAATGCATTAAAATTTTAAAACCCGGATCAAAGCGACTTAATATGAAATTAACATTGGAGAAGGCAGATCTGCAGTTTCGAAGAATTCCATCACACGCACGTGATTTAATGCGAATTAATTTGTTGTGCAGATTATTTGAAACTGTGGATCGCAACTGCTTTGCAGAGCCCCATCATGCTCACGTGATTTATTAAAGACACGAGTTTTACAACCCTAAAACCGAGTTCATGTGCTTTATTACGCAGTTCGGATGGCCTGAGAAAGGCTGTAGATCGCATCTTTTATCCAGAAAGTATCATATCATATCATAAACAATCTGATTTAAATGGCCTTTTTATACACGTAGATCGCACGTCTTTACAAACCCGTCTTGTCGTACTCTCGGGATTTCATACGATTTACTATTGCAGGTCCACGATGCTCTCAATCTGTAGTCTGTAGTTCGCAGCTTTTATGCAGAATTCAAGCATGCTCACGCGACAAATATTAGCTACCCATACAGATATCAGGAAAACGTAAGCCTGTTGATCACACAGGTGTATAAACTTATCATACCCAGACCCAAGTGATTTAATCTAATTTAGCAAGGATTGCAGGTGATTTAAAGTTGTAGATCGCAGCTTTTGTACATAATTCTATCTTTTCCCAGTGATGTAATGGAGATTGATAAGCACGTAGATCGCACGGTTGTGTACTAACCTTTCAGTCCCGCGAGATTCGATGTGATTGACTATGAAATGCATATGGTTTCAAGCTGTAGTTCGCAGCTTTTATGCAGAATTCAGGCATTCTCGCGTGACAGATAATAGCTACCCAGGTATATAGTACGACTACTTAAGCTTGTAGATCACACATGGGTACAACTATTGTACCTAGTTCCACGTAAGAAATTTAATCTGATTTAAGATGAAGTGCAGGTGATTTTAAAGCTGTAGTCCACATCTTTCGCACAGAATTCCATCTACGCCGCATAATTCATTGTGATTTAATATAGAGTGCAGATTTATTTAAACTGTAGATCGTATCCTTCGTTAACCCGTATTACAATTGTTCAATTCACGTGCGCACAGCGTTGTAAATCGCACCTTTATGTATTGAAATGCTCGCTTTTACACGTGATTTTATTCTATTTTTATTCTGGAGTTCAGATATTTTGGAAACTGAGGATGGCACCTTCGTCCATTTACAACAGTGATCTACAATGTAGAAAATTAACACCTCTTGTAGCCGGACCAATATTGTAGCATTATGAATCGTTTATTACGGATTTACTTTTAATTGACAGAGTTTTGATTAAATTTTTGATATGTTCAGTAAAATCGTATTTTGATTGATTGGAAGTTAATATGAAGTAGTGTAGATCGCTTGATATTCCAATTCCAACTACCTAAGCCGCAGGCATAAACTGCCCAGTAACCGGAACACCGTTCATCTTAGCAAAGATACCCTGGTAGTATCCCTTGACCTCTGGTATCTCATCATTGTTCAAGTCTTCAATTCGAATGCTCTTCAAACCCAAATATTTTGGAAGATTTTGACCCACATCCGTTTTCTCAAAGAAAGCATTTCCAATTCCATAGCGCCCTCGAATTCCGCACCCACGAAGGTCAAGCTGCTCCAACTTTGGAATGTCAAACAACTGCATCAACTCCCCCGTGGGCATCAAGATTCCCCAAAGTGCAACTTTCTTCAATTTAGGAAGTAAAGCCAGAGCAGCTGCATGAGTCGCTTCCGCAGTTCGAACCAAGTTCTTGACCCGCTTCTCGTAAGCGTTCACCGCCTGATCAAGAATTTGGACGCGTTTTGGAAAAGCGTTGAAGATTCCATGATGAAAATGAAGTTCCTCCAAACTGTAGAACCGAGCCAGTTTCTCAAAGTCAATATGCTCCGGACGGTTCGTGAGTCCATTGTAGAAGGTCAGGTCTTGAAGCTTGAGGACTTTCAGGGTTCCATAATTAACACGGGCAAAAGCATGGCCCAAGTTAAACGTTTGGTTCTTGAAGGAAACGTCCATGACCTCCAAACGCCGTTGGAAGTTGATGAGCTTTGTCCAGAAGAGTCCAAAGCTAACTTTCTCGTGAATATCTGCGTGACAAATCGTTTTTCAATCTAAAATTCGAATTTTGAAGTAGGTACGAGGGTTGTTTCAAAAGATTTGAACGATTTTGGAAAAGCTGAAAAACGGACAGAAAGGAAAGAATTGGGCTGAAACTTTCAACACAATAAAGTAATACATAATATCTGAGTTGCATTGCAGCAGAAAATTGGATAAGAATATCCAAATAGGCAATTTATAGGCATTTTTACAATCTTAGTCGACTTTCTTCAATTTCTTCATGCTTCTGTTTTTTTTTCCTAATTTTTATTTTTTATTTACATTACAGTAATCGTTGATGGCATTCCGTCAAGACCATACAATTCTTAAGAATATGCTGAAATCATGAATAGAATTGAAGTTCAGCTATTTCTGTTTTACAGGTTTTTCAAAAAATGACAAAAATTATTTTTTTGGGTTGATTAGCAAAATAAATTAGTTCGTCCGTAATACTCGGTGAAATCTCTTGAAAAACATGGTAATAACTTACTCCATATCTGCTCAATTGAAAACATTGAATAAAAATATGAGAAGCAAAGATTTTGAAGAACTTTTAGATGAAAAAACGCAATGTTCGACTAAAATTGTAATAAAAGCTGTATTTTACGGATATTTTTACCGAAATTGCTGCAAACATGATTACAAAATTTCAAGGATGTAAGCTTTCTTGGCTAATTGTACCAAAATAAAATAAGATCATTACTTCTCAAACCACCCTCGTATTACTTTACCTCTATGTATTGTGAGTTAAAAGTTTAAGCCCAATTCACTCATTACTGTCTGTTTCACAGCTTTTCCTAAATCAGCCAAACTTCTGAAACAACCCTCGTACATATTTCAAAAATATTTCTCAATTTTTTACTGACCAAGATCAGCAGGACTGTCCATAACTTTGTGGGAGAAAGTTCCAAGATGAAGGCCGAAGTTCTTCAGCATGTCCGGTACGTCCAATCGTTCGGTAATGTAGGGAGTGGATCTGTCGAAGTTGATCTTGACGGAAAAATCCCGAAGTGAAACGCTTTGTCGAGCCAGAAACTGAATCAACGGAGTTTGATCCGCACTCCAGGTCCAGTCCGTGAACTCAAAATGAAGTTTATTGACAGGACGCTGAATACGCTCAAGGTAGCCAGTCATATTACGCCAAGCTCGATTCTTAATCAAATCGGACGGTTGACCTTCGGTCCATTCCTTGAAATTGACTTCCAAGCTGATTTGTTCCAAGTTATGAAACGGAAAGGCAATGGCGGTTTCTGAAATTCAATATTTACAGTTTTATTTAAGCCATTTCGTAAAACTTCCATTAAAATTTTGAATTACCAGCATTTCCGTCTTCATTGGCCACCGGAAAGAATTCGAGGCACGTGAGCGCTTGATCTTTGAGTCCAAGGCGGGTTATGCGGTTAAGAAGCCGGAGATTTTCTGCCAGAACCGGTCTTGGAAGAGCGCATCGGATGTTGAGCTCTCTAGCCTCAGATGGATTCTTGAGATAGGTGCGGACCGTCTTGGAGTAGTCTTTTCGAATGAAGTCAATTGTCAGTCCTGTGGCAGTGACGCGTCGGACAAAGTGAGCGTTTTTGGGAAAGCTGTCGTTAGCAATCACGTTGAGTCCAACCGTGTGGTCAATGAGATTTCGAAAAGAAATTGAAACAACTCGGAGGGTCAACAAGTCTTGGAAATCAAGGTAGCCCAGAATCTTGCGGCGAAGCTAAGAAAATTCATAATTTCGTACAGGAACAGAATGCATACCATGTATAACCTCAGATTTGACCTTTAAGTTGACTTATGACTTACGTCAGGTTGCATGACTTCGAGAAAAGGTCCGGGGTCAATACCAGCAACTAAAGGTGGATTTGGGGTCACGGCCCGTGCACGAGCAGTAGCAGCCATGATTGCAGCTTATTTCGGCAAATTACTTGTACTGAGATTCAATTAAGGGGGTTCGAAGTGTTTTCGGTGGTTAAATTTTATGGCATTATTTGATTTCCTGGTATCCGAGTTTTGAGGTTGTTTGCCGGTTGATGGATAAAGTTTTTTGATTTTTAAATTGCAATATATACGAATAAAACAAATTCCCTCAACTCCGTCTCGGTAATAAGCAAGACGTTGTCATGGTTACCTTGAGCAATAATATATACCATCTTTAAATGGGCAATAGCTTGGTTATGCAAAATTGCATCGAAATCGGCAGTTATGAAGTGACCTTGCATGAGAAAATTCAGAAAATTGTATGAAAAACAGTGTAATTTCAAATGCAATTCAAAATTTCTGTAAAATGTGTCAATTTTGCTTTTAATCTGTAATAATTCAAATGATTTCGATTGATACCAATTAAGTAGTGGCTGATTTTGTAAACTAATAATTTATACACCAAATCGGATAATACATCGGGATTCCTGAGTTGTTGACCTTGACCTTCGACCTATTCGCACACAGTTGCTTAATTCACGTCTCCATCAAGAGTTCGTGCAACGTGAAGTATCTTGGCAATCTTGTTAATTGGTATGGCCATCATATTGGGACGATTCTTGTTAAAAGTGTCTGTTGTCCGTTGACGAGCTTCTGGCCAGGCGTAAAGCTCCGCGTAGATTGGTAAGAAATACTTCATCCGTCCCTGCTCCGTAATGAAATCGAGGATAGAATCCAGGCTTTCTTTCCATCGAGCTTTAATGCAAACACGACTCCAACTGAAAAAAAATGGAAGATTTCTGAAATTATGGAGGAACATTCATATTTCATGATGAAATGGCTGAGACTTACGCGCATCGAACTTCACAATTCTTGACAGCATTCAGGCTATAAGCATTTTCCATAGCTTTCGCTTTAGCCAACGGAAATGGTCGAGGGTCATCCAGAATTCGACCCAGCATTTCATGAGTCTGCTCAGATGGAAGCTTAAAAGCGTCAAGGTCACTGCTCTTGAACGGACTCTCCGTTTTATTCACGTCCCAGCCCATCCAACGTGCAAACAGATCTGCTGAAGCCTTGGCTAATGTTTCGTCATAGCTGTTCAAAAGTTGAACCATTAGTTGTGCTTGCAAATTAGTACTGGAGTTCAAAGGACATTCGCAGCAAGTTCATGCCCCAGCGTCAATCAGTCCGGTTTTAGTCAAACTTTGTGCAAATATTCTTTAGAGCGTTCTAAACAACTTTTAAGTGATTGGTTTTACCTTTGACCGTTAGAAATTCGCCATTTTCGCACAAGTCAAATATTAGGACCTGACGGATTTGAATGAAACTTGGAAAATTTGTTCTTGGAAGCATTCAGATCAACCTTTAAATTGGGCTCAAGGAGAACCAATGCCTGATTTGACGTTTGACCATTAAAGATTCATTCCTTAAGAACGTTGTGACCCAAAAATAATTTTAACGGTCAAACAACTGATAAGATTTTGTTTAGCTCCATTTCGAAGTTAGTTTAAATAGTTCAGAGAATAAGTCTCCGCTAAATCGGACAGGTCCTAACATTTGACCGGTGCAAAAATGGCGAATTTCTAACGGTCAAACTAATCATAGAAACTTATCGAGGCCTATAATGTATAAAAGTTTATCAGAAGGCTCTAAAAGGAAAACCTGGACAATGTTTGAGCCAAGTCGGACAGAATTCCAGTAGGGCATGCACTTGCTCCGGTTTTTCCTTTTTGAACCTTACTGTGGAATCTGCGGTGGAAGTCCGGTCAAATGGAACCACTTATCCCACTTGACACCTGCGATCTTGTCTCCCATGCCTTTTGCTTTAAAGTACTTGATGCAATGCTGCTTCCAGTCATTCGTGTCGATGGATTGGAACTTGTAACAATCTATGTACTCCATCATGTACTCTTCCATTGCTGTTTTCAAAATATTAATGTATTGATTTTGAAATGGAATTGACATTTGGTGCGCCATTTTTAAAATGACAAGCTGTACAATTTGCAGGTTTTACAATTAACAAACCTGCGCATCCAACGCGTTGTTCCAAATGATAGAGAAGCGTGAACCCCTTTTCATATGGAATAACTGAGAAAGAGTCATCTGGGTTGATTCCTCGGAGATCAGGAACGAGCTTTGTTAGAGCTTTGGCCATTCCACTGGTTGTGAGACAATCTTTGAGCGCTTGAAGCCCATGCAAAGCATGAAATTGTCTGTGGAACACGTAAAATTGAAAACGGAGTTTTCACTCCTGGATTGGAATTGAACTATTTTCTACGCCACTATGTTTTCTGAACTGAACTAACATTGCTCATTCAATCTAATTAAATTAATTTTAAAAATGAAATGTGATTGGCGGTAAAATTACTTAAATAACATTTAACGTTAACCGGATTAGTATCTGCGCTTTGTCAAATGCCTAAACTTGCTACTTTCTTCTCTTACCTGACTTCTTCCCCCCTCAATTTCCCCAAAATCTTCCGCTGCAAATACATTGTCCATCCTTCGTTCAACCAGAAATGCTCGTGGTTTCTATTCGTGACCATGTTTCCCGTCCAACTATGCGCAATTTCGTGGGCTATAATGTCCGTTAGGCTCTTATCTCCAGCAAGAAGTGTGGGTGTAGCGAAGGTCAGGTTCGGATTTCTGTTATCCAAAAGGTCAGTTAAGCATTGATAAAACTGTACTAATAAAATTACGCTTTTAAAAGTTTGTTCGAATATTACTCCATTCCTCCCAATGGAAAACTTGGCGGCAGGACCAGGATGTCGTACACGTTCCAAACGTACCTGCAATAAAATCAAACCATTAAAGCATGTGTATTTATTTTAAATTAGATATTATGCGGTATGCACCAAAACTTACGGGCCAGCAAATTCTTCGGCAATTTTGAGAAAACTTTCTGTTTCTGAAAATTCTTCAGCAGCAATATCCACAATTCCTGGTTCAGCATACAGAGTGCTTCGAGGTCCAATTCTTCTGGAAGCCAATTTCCCAATTGCAATTGCAATTAGGTATGAGGGAATTGGAATCCCCTGTTCAAACTTGTAAGTAATTTGACCCGTTGATTCATTCTTAACTGGACCTTCATCACAGATTGCTGACATCAAGACTAGGAACTCCGGGTTAACAGTGACCTGGTTCAATTAAAATTCGTACATTTAATTTTTTAATTTTTGTTCGTCGGCGCTTCGAGGAAGATTTTAATCAGAAGACTTACGGTAGCACAATATGTAGCCTTAGTCGCTGGAGTGTCTTGGCATGGCAGGAGGGATCGGTTGTTAATTGCCTGTAAGGTCATAGGTCATATATCAGTTTGCGAAAGATGCAGTCTATAAAAAGGTGCTTTTGTGCACTTACCTGCCCCTGGCTAAACATATACGGATGTGTTTTCCCGTGTGTTTGAGCAGGCGTAAGCCATTGAAGTGAGCTTGTGCCAGTGCAGTCGTATTCGATTTGAATGGAAGCCCTGGAATACGAAATTACGAAATGCAAGTAGCTTCAAGTATCAACTCAACAGGATTAAATAAATAGTGACATCACCTCTGATCAGAGTCAAATTCCGGGATTACGACTTTCAGCGCTTGGCCAAAGTCCTCATTTCTGTCCGAGAAACTGTACTCCAGCTCATGTCCATCTTTGCTAATCCTTGCGATGTTGAGATCCTTAGCGTCGAAGATCTATCGAAATTGAAATTGCATTGCACGAGTTTTAAGAAAATTTGCTGAGAATCGTAATTCGTAATCCACTTGATGATCTTACGATAGTGTTACAAGACTTCTTCTTTCGAACCAAATTATAGACAACATTCCCTGAAACCATCTTCTTCTCAAAGTCAACCGTCCATGTTATCTGGAGACGATCCGCGTAAATGGCCTCTGTGGTCAAAGTTGAAGTTTATATTTTATTGGAAATTAGGTAATCATAATTCCAGGAAATGTGAATAATGAAATATGCAATCGTACCTGGATTGGAATATGAATTTGGATCATTAAGGCTAAGGCCTCGGGAACAATTGCAGCCCATGGTTCTTGCTACTTAAAGATTTAGTTGATTTAGTTTTAGCACAAGGTGTATTCGTTGAATTACTAATAATATTTCAAAAACGTAATTACTTCGACATAGATCTGTATTTCTGAGTATCTCACCGGACAAAACAGAGTTATTAATATTCATCTTTCGTTTGGTGTTGCTATGAGACTTTTTAAAAATGTTTTTCAACAGGCTGATGATTTTATTTGATTCGAGGTGAGAATTGAGGAATTTGGTTGGAGATGCTGAAATTGCATCTTTTTGAATTTGGATTGCTTTATTTTGCATTCAAATATGCAATATACATACAATGAAAACTTTAAAGTACAAGTGACCAAGTACTACTCCGCAATCCAGGCCCCAGCCCCGCCATCCGAATTCGGTGACAAATGTAGGGTTTTGGCAATTTTGAGTGCGGAGACATTCATCATATTAGGACGATTAATTTTGAAGGTGTCAATTGTCCGTTGACGTGCCTCAGGCCAGTCGTAAAGCTCACGATAAATCGGTCCAAGATATTTCATCCTTCCTTGCTCCGTAATGAATTTGAGAATAGAATTTAAGCTTTCCAACCAACGAGCTTTAATGCAAACACGGCTCCAACTGTGAAGTGAGAAGTTTGGATTGGAGATGCCTAACATAACTAACTAACTAACTAACTACCTAACATAACTACTCAGGGTCGTTCATTCTGTACTTACCAACAGCGAATTTCACAATTTCGAATGGCGTTCAAATGATACACATTTTCCATAGCTTTCACTTTGACCACTGAGAACGGTCGACTGTCATCCAAGATCCGACCAAGCATATCGTGAATCTGGTATGCCTTCAGGCTGAATGCATCTAAATCACTTGTCCTGAATTTGCAAGGCGTTTCCGTCTTCCAGTCCATCCAACGTGTATACAAATCTTCCGAAGGCTGGATCAAACTTTGGTCATAACTAACCAGAAGAGGTCAAACATGATTTAGAGCCTGATTTAATCAAAAGCTACTTTTAATTTAAACCTACTCCGGAATTTCGGGTGGAAGCCCTGGCGAGTACAACCATTTCTTCCAATTTATACCAGAGATGTGGCTTTCCATGCCTTCATCCTTGAAGAATTTAACTAAATGCCGCTTCCACTCGTTAGTGTCAATCGATTGAAACTTGTGACAGTTGATGTAGTTCAACATATACTTCTCCATTGCTAATTTCATATTGGTCATTAGTTATTGGCACTGCGGTCTGAATTATGTGAGACGCATTGAATTTACCCTGAGTTCCAACGCGTTGTTCCAGATAGTAAAGAAGCGTGTAGCCCTTCTCGTAAGGTATTGTTGAGAAAGAATCATCAGGATTGATTCCACGGAGGTCAGGTACGAGTTGGGTCAGTCGTTTGGCCATTCCGCTGGTTGTTAAACAATCTTTCAATTCTTGAAGACCGAGCAAAGAGTGAAATTGTCTGGGGAGCAAATAGAAGATGGTCAAATCCAATATCCATATCCTCAACTTTTAAAAATGTCCACTTTTTAATGAATTTACCAAAATAACCTTTAAAAACCGCTATTTTCTTACCTGACCTTCTCCCCCCTTAGGTGGCCCGTAATCTTCCTTTCCAGAAACATGGTCCATCCTTCGTTCAGCCAGAAGTGTTCGTAGTTCTTATTCGTGACCATATTTCCGGTCCAACTATGAGCAATTTCATGTGCAACAACGTCCGTTAAGCTCTTGTCTCCAGCCAAGAGGGTTGGGGTAGCAAAAGTCAGATTCGGATTCTCCATTCCTCCGTAAGGAAAGCTTGGTGGCAGAACCAGTATATCGTAGGTTTTCCAAACGTAGCTGATTAAAATCAAATATGTATTTGTTGGCTATAGTAGCCTTAAGCCTGACCTATATGAATTTAGTTAGTTAATTTGCTGCGTACGGTCCAGCGAATTTTTCGGCAGTTTTAAGAAATTCTTCAGTTTCGGAAAACTCTTCAGCTGCTTCATCCACAATACCTGGTTCAGCATAGAGTGTGCTTCGGGGACCAATACTTCTGGAATCGAGTCTGCCAACTGCAATTGCAATTAGGTATGCCGGAATTGGAAGCCTCTGTTCAAACTTGTATGTAAGTAGTCCAGCGTTGAGTTCGGGACCAGCAGGGTCAGCGATTGCAGACATCAAGACCAGAAAATCTGGTGGAACGCTGACCTGATCACAGCGGAAAGGAAAGGAAAACTAGCGTATTTCAGCTTTTGTCTCAAGAAAGTGCTGATTTTACAGCGAATTAACCAAAATTAACCACAAATCGGCTGAAGCTTACATTAGCACAGTAGCTGGCCTTCGTTCCGGGTGTATCTTGGCATGGCAGGAGTGAGCGGTTGTTAATTGCCTGAAATAAGGCGGATAGAATTGCCCATTTAATTTTGTAAAGAATTTCAAATGGAATTTGCAAAACATTCCGGATATAAATTCACCTGACCCTGGCTGAACATGTAAGGATGTGTTTTGCCATGTGTTTGAGCAGGCATTAACCATTGAAGCGAGCAAGTACCAAAACAGTCGTAGTCAATTCGAAAATTCGACCTGGAATAAAAGCGTCATATGAAATCTCAATAACCATAGCTGAGGAAAAACATCGATAATTGTTTCAAGCAAGAATGTTTGTAGGTACTTCTGATCATCATCAAATTCCGGGATTTTGATTTTTAAGGCTTGCCCAAAGTCTTGATCAACGTCTGTGTAAAGGTAATCCAAGTCAGTCCCATCTCTGTTAATGCTTATAATGTTAAGATCCTTCATGTCAAGAATCTGTGGAAACGAAAATCCGTTAATAACGCCACTACAAAATGCCATGACCTTGATCTTGAATTGGTTTCAATTTACTTACGATGCTCTGACATTCTTTCTTCAGCCGTATAACACTGTACAATACATTTCCAGAAATCATCTTCTTGTCAAAGTCAATCGTCCATGTTATCTCCATGCGGTCCACATACATTTCCTCTATTCATGCCATTCAATCGGGAAATTAATAAAAATCAACGATAGTGTTACATCACAGCTTAGTTAAAAGAATTCGGTATTTTCGCTATAAGTACCTGGGTTCGAGTATGAATTTGGATCGTTAAGACTTAGGCCACGTGGACATGGGCAGCATCGAAGACGGTTCATATTGCAAAGTTCAATCGATTTATTATTGGAAAATTTAAATTTTGATAAATTTTGATCAATTTGCGTTAATCGTTCGTAATTTTTAGTCAAATGAAAACGATCTTGAAAATCCGAGCATCATCCACGAAATCATAACATGCGCCGTCATTGTTTTGGGTTACTATGAGATCAGATCAGGTAAATATGCACAATCCGAATTGCTAAGTAATCCACTGCGAAAATGTTAGAATAAATTCAATTTTTACTTATAACTAAAGAACTCATAGAGTAGGTAATAGTATCTTTATGTAACAATTGACACTACTGTAGTACTTGGGATTTTTGCCCACTCTAAACATGTATAACCAAATTCGAACAGTTAAACTAACAAACGTTGAATAACGAGGCTTGCACGACTAAATAATATCAATGGAAAGATTGGATGTTTGAATTTGATTAAGAGCAGAACTTCATCTTCATCAATGATTCGGTCTCCGACTTCATTGAATCTTGTGTCAATTTGTTCTTGAGTTCGCGAACAGTATTCTCACATCGCTCAATCATTTCTTTCGTTCCAGTCTCCTGTCTTTCATCCAATTGCTTCAAATCCTTGATAAAAATTAATTCAAATGATATTGAGCTGATTCGGAATGAATTATTGGCTTGTGAGTCGCTCAATAAATATTTCATAACTCTGAATTCAGCAACAATCGTAATTATCAGCTCTCGGTCCTTTTTCGAAAATTAATATTGTATTCCGTAAGCCAAATTGTACACTACTACTCTCCGGTATAATTCAAAAACCAATAACTTACCGCAACGAATTTCTCATAAAGACTTGTCTGATTCTTGACACACTCTGCAATGGCAACTCTAACTTGTTCACTTCCCCGTCCCAAGGACATCATCATTTTGCCGTGTTTGTCGTCCTACAAAATTAACAAATACTAAATTAACCTAGAAATGTCAATACCGAACTCTAACCGTACAGCAAATTATTGTTTCACTCTGTTTCACAGTAGTACTACTGAAGTACGGCTTAATTCTTCAACTTACATTGATCGCTTGAAGCTGAACGATATTATCCATCCGTTCACTGACTTTCGAAGTTTCTTCTTGCAGTTCAGTCAGAAGCT
The DNA here is from genome assembly GCA_034694025.1 of Ceratophysella scotica. NCBI lineage: Eukaryota > Metazoa > Arthropoda > Collembola > Poduromorpha > Hypogastruridae > Ceratophysella > Ceratophysella scotica. The sequence goes on along the minus strand of JAQFXZ010000234.1, from coordinate 4,487 downwards.
TTTGTCGCTGCTGCGCGTAGCGTGTGCGAGATGCCAATACATTACCCGGATTTGACTTGACGGCTGGAATATATAAAGTCATCAAGTTACAGTAGAAATTATTTTGCAACAATTTTAGGTGTCATTTACGTATTGACTTTTTCGGGGAACTTATGTTAAACAAACTACGGAATTTCGAATTCCGTTTGTTAAAAATAGGCTCACCTTTAAATTGCTCTTCCATCCGCTGCTTCTTTGCTCTGACCCGCTGTTGGATTTGACTTCCAAGCTTGCTCAAGAGATGGTTAACCTGAAGGCCGTTGAAATCATCATCTCCTTCTCCTTAAATGTAAATAATGAATATTACTGCTTAGATCTGTAGTGTCTGCGTTCTGTTTCGAAAATTCCAAACCGGTAGAACTTAGAGCATTGTACTAGTACTTCGTTCTTAGTGTAGCGACACTATTTCGAAATGCACAGCAACAGTATAAATTAATGTCAACTTTTCAACTTAAGCTCAGTAATTTCAAGATCAGCATTTATTTGATCAGTTCAAATAATAGTTTACCCTCATCCTTGTCGTCGACTTCCGGATCATCATCTTGGAAACTGTTTGCGCTAGCGAAGCTTCGACTCGCTGATGATGAGCCACACCCTTGACGAAGCATTCTGTTTAATTAGGAATTTACAGAACTGTCAATTATCAACTAACTGATAGGTCACTTCCTGGAAAACTAGAAGAATAGAATAATTCGACCGTTCACGACTCAGTTCAAGCTGAAACTGAATCAAACCAAAAATGAACAATGAAGGAAGGAGTTCAAAACAATAAGCGAATCAGTGAGCTGGTAGCTTAGCTGGTCGACAAGAACACGGGTATCACAAAGCCGACAAACATGTCACATTTATTTCATTACTTCACCAAGTTTCTGTATATTGTAGAATATGACAGGTTTAAATTCATTGTGCCTTTGTTCTTCGGTTTGAGGGTTTGACCTTGGACAGCAACAGCAGCAAAGACGAAAGAAACGCGACTCAACAAGACCGATGCGAGACGCGGTAAATGGCGTTCAAGTGCATCGACCTTTCTTTGTATCTTGCTACCGGCTTTTTTGAAATACTCATAAGCTTGTGTTTATGCTGTCAAATGCGGTAAGTGGTTTCTTGCATTGTTGAAAGCTGCTTTTGCTCATCCATCGCTGAGAAACGTCATTGAGAAGCGATCATGATCATGATGGTTCTTGCTTGTTCGTCACCCGTCGATAGAATTAGACACTAACACTACTGGGTGAATCTGGGTCATTTCATTCCAATCAAGCTTACATACTTACATAAAACTGCATAAAACATAGTTATCTAATTATTGGGTCAAAGTAAAGATTATGGAACAGACTGTAACCTCCGGTTGTAACCGCCCATTGTAACCACCCAACAATTTGACAAACCTAACCTAACCAGAATTTACCATCGCGCGTCTCCGGCATATATATACCTAACCCAAATTAACCCACAGGATCAAGGAGCATACGGGAAGCCAAAATCGCATTAAAAAATATGTATTTTTCAGTGGTTACAAGTTAACAGGCGGTTATAACCGGAGGTTGCTCCAGAATATTTGCTTCAACCATGTTTTTGAAAGAAAATGGAGTTATTTCTTGATGTACTATAGTTCCATGCCTGGCGAGTGCTAATGCTAGGAGCTGAGGAGGATAAGAGCCTATTAGCTAGTGTTTTAAGTGCCAGAGAAATAGAATTTAACGCCAACAAACTTTATAAATCATTACTACAAAGTGCAACTGAGAATCAGCGATTAATAAAATATTAATACTTAAATAGAAGTTGAATTCAAACTACTATAGAGGAAAGCGCTATTCATAAAAAATTATTGATTACGATTACCCGTTAATAAATAGATGATTTTCTCAAATTATAGCAAAACATGTAAATGTCACTCTGACATGAAAGTAAGTACCTCACCGCGAACCGCGAGCCTAAACGCCATTTACACTCCATCCAGAAAGCTTACCTAAGATTATCACAATATAATTTGTAATCAGATTGTTCGGATGGACGGAATTAAAATGTGGAGCTTCCATTTGTTTTAGAGTTTCGTTCATGTGCAAAACGAATGGATTAAATATAATCCTGACCTGATGCCTGTGATATCTTGTGACTTCAGTGATTTAAGTTGATTTATTGACCCAAACTCAAGTGTTTTTGTCTAATTTCAATTTTAAATGCAATGTTCTATTTTCTCAGTGTTCAACTTCCATTTCTGTTAAACACGTAAAATCAGTTACACTTTAGCATTGCATTTCTTCCATTTTATTCATTATTCGTCCAAGAACAAGGATGTATTTAGTAAGCGTCTGTCCATATTTGACATGAGGACGAAGTAATTGGCACTGTAGGGAGTCTTTTGATTAGAAAAAGACCCAACATGTACTCTGGTAATGAGATTAGGACTTTTGTCCTTATTCTGCAATCTGCAGTTGGAATGATTCACAAATAATAATACACCCTATTAATGAGCTGGACTGTTGACAGGTGACGGGCAAGCCGTATAACTTATGCATAATATTATTCATGTCATGTTAAATCAAAGTCAATGTCTGTCTTCTCTGGACAGCTTTTGACCAATGTAAGGAAAACTGAGTTTACGACCGCCCACGAAGCACATTGTATCATTTTGCACAAGAAATATCGAATATGTGTGACTTCACTAATATTTGCACACGTATAATGCATTGTGCACAAATGATTTCAATTCGGATGCGCGAAATTCTTTGTACATAAAAGATGACAATTCGGACGTGCTGTGCGGAATGCATTGTGCACAAAGAATGACAAATGACAAATGCCATTGCATTGTGCAGCCTCCGTGTTTCGTTTAACGCTTTTAAAATGAATTCTGTCATGAAAACATTAAATTGCGCAAAATAAAAACTGAAATTGATTAAATTACAGCTTTCGGTTAATAAGCTGAGAACATGGGATCCCAAGAAACAATTTCAATTTTATAACGACCCCACACATCAAAGTTAAATACAAATTAGTTTGGCATTATGATCATGTTCTCCTGATTTTCCTTCCACACTACATAATTATTTTAATTGCATGTTCCACTTCCTCAAATAATAAGCTACACTTGCCAAACAGAAAATGACTACGCGAAATTAGTGGGTGCTTGATATTACAGTCTCAGGTCCATGTAGTAAATTAATCATAAGTTAAACGAAATTATTCTACAGTTATAATTTATAACTTAATAGTTCCAAGTGAAGTGGATGCGGGTTGCGGAGATGACCTGGAAGAGCGTAGTATGCTGTACTTAGCTAATAAAATTAATGACAGTTTGGAGCTCCTGCTCAATGTTCAGCATACTAATGCCTGAGTAGCTGAAGCCTTTTCACATGAAAGATCTTGAACCCCTTGCAATTGATATGCATCACTCATCACGCCTCGACGTGCCTACAGTAATTTATGACTTCATTTTGCATGGGGAAAATTATAGAGCTGGATAAGCGTAATGGTGTAATGTAATAAAATGTTTGGTGGATGTGGTTTGAATTGTGGACTCGACGGTTGGACGGATGTGACCTGTCTGTTCCTAATTATTGAGTAATCTAATAAAAAGTCTAATTGTATACAATTAAACAGGTTGTTATCTCAATGGTGGCATGTTCGATCCATGCAGAGCGTTCATTCTGTTTTGATGCTCAATTTTATTCAATTATGGGCTTGTTCCATGGAACAATACTATTATCCCTCATTTCATCACGCATTGTATTTAACAAACTGTTTTGTTTGGCAATTCTGGTTTGGGTTTTGTGAGTGAGATCGAATGTCAGTTGTAAGTTGTAAAACGTCTTCTGCACAATTGAAATATAGCTTTGAAAGTTTTTCCACCATTTTCCCATCAGTTTTTCCACCATTTTTCCATCATTTTTTCGGTAATATGGTTTCAACGAGGTTGGTCATCATCGTCATTGTAGGCAATATAATGAAACTAAAATTTTGAAAGCAATTCAGGCGAACTTTCTGAAAGATTTTTGACACCAGGCTGAGATGAGAATACCCGGTCGGATTGGCAATTGTCAAGGTGACAAAATGAATGATTTTGAAGTTGCAGTGAATATGCAGGCTAGAGTTTCAAATTACAACCTAAGCATATTGACCAAAATTGAAAACCTCCATTTATTGCTCTCCGAATTGGCAAAACAGTCAATTACCGCTAACCAAAATAGCTAAACCTGAAATCACGATAAACGTGATAAAAATCAGAATATGGTATTGAAGCAAATCGGCAAGAATAATGCATACTTTACAAATTTTGTAAACATTAATAGAATAAAATGCCAAAAACATTTAATAATTTGTAGATTCGCCAATCTGGACTGGATACGCATTTTTTGTCAAGTTTTTATCTTATATCAGCACCTACTAGATTGCGGACTGTCAGACTCGGGTATGAGTACCCAGTTTTTCTCTCATCTGCCTTGGCGCCA
>JAQFXZ010000233.1:0-24597 GCA_034694025.1 Ceratophysella scotica | reverse complement strand
CTAACTATTCGGCGGGCCGAATATTCGGCCAATGGTGGAAAATACCACTATTCGGCGCCGAATATTCGGCCGGCCGAATATTCGGGGCATCACTAGTTCCAAGTTCCAAATATTCCACCGAGTCTTCCTCATCTCATCAGTAAGGCCTGGCTTATATACACTAAAAAACCCTCAAAATATGCACATATATATGCACTAAAAAAAACCTGAAATATGCGCATATATGCACTTAAAAAAACTCAAAATACGCGCATATATGCACTAAAACCTTAATATGCCTGGATGTGCATATAATAAACCTTATTCTAAGCAATCTTAGCCTTATTTTGGCAAAAATATGCAACAATAAGCCAAGAACTACGAAATATGCAAATATGCTGTAAAACACCTAAATATGCCAGAATCTGAAAAAAAACCGGAAATATTGGCTCGCACTGACAAGATCCGTGGTCATCCCGTGCAAAAGCTCCTGTGCTCTCTAGGTAAAACACTCAAAAATTGCCAAAACATAGCACGCGTGCAAAATTTTGAGCACTATTTGCCAAATTCTAGCATAAAAGGCAAAAATATACAAATATATGCCTAAAACTACAAAATATGCATTTATGCCGTAAAATCCCTAAATATGCAAAAAAATGCAAAATAAAAACGGGTATTTCGGGTCACACAGACATGACCCGTTTAGATCCGGAGTATCAGATGTTCAGTGCCCTCCAGAAAAAAACATGCAAAAATATGCACAGCCGGGCCTTACTCACCAGTATGACAAAAGGGGCGATGGGCTGAGTTGACTAATTTGAGTATCAGTGGACGGTATTGTTCGGGAATAAATGGGAGGCTTTGGGTCCTTTTTAATGTAGTGCAGCCGGAGCAGGATACCAAAAATAAAAGTCCCGAAATGTGCACGAGTCATTAAATATAATGATGTTGTTGAGAGACAAGGAGGCTGAGGCGGAAGGAGCAGTGACGGGGGCTACGCACTTTGTATGAAGGCTGCCTTTCCTTCTCTGCCTAATCTCAACCATCACCTTCTTGTCTTGATTTTTTGGGGAGATGAGATGACTTGAGCCCAGTATTAACCGCTTACCTCAATGAGAATTGTTTAAAAAGTGAAGACAGGGCTTTACGACCCAATTGAATGCCTAATAAACTGAGCGTCTTTCTTCACGCGGGATCATCTCTCTCCTTCTCTCCGTTTTATTTGGAGGCGAGTGTGCCACTGAGTGTGTCCAATTATATGAACTAAACGGTGCATTTTCCTCCGCCAAACCCACAGTTGTTAATGAATTAATGACCAGGAGAGATCAGCCAAGAGCCTATTGTTGCGCTTTTGTTAAAAAGATAACAAAATGCAGATTATCTTGTTTGAAGATTAAGTTTTTCTTGCCATTTCTTAGCAAATTTGAGTTAGAACCTTTCTGGGTTAGGTTGATAGTTGATACTCATACTCATATTGAATTGGTGACAATTGGAAGGATGAAAAGTTACGTTGTTCCTGCTAGGTCTATTCTATTTCCATAAAAAGTAGCATAATTTTATATGAGTTCATTTCCGGAAGTCCATGCACACAGGAGTTTTCTTAGTTCAATTTGTTCCGATCAATTTGTCGAAAAAGTATTGGAAATTGGAATGCAGCCTTAAGGTTAATAAGGTAGAACGGCCAAATATTGCTGTCACTGTCGCCTTCAGCTTTGAACCTTTGAAATTTACCTCCAGTTCCATCTTTATACAATTTCACTTGTCGAATGCTGGAGGTGATGGTCTAGCTGGTTTGTATCAAATTGAACCTTTGGGCATCTTTGTCCTTTCGAATTTTAAAGTTTGAAAAATGGTTGAGGTAAACCTAAACCAAGCTACATGTTGTATTGCATTCAGCGTTGCCTTCTAGCGTTGGCGTATATTGTATTCTCGCCTTCAATCACCATTTTCATTGTTGCCTTCCATGGAGTGTGGTTTAATTCAAGTTATGGTAGTCTCGGTTAACTTAATTTAGGTTAGGTTCGGTTAGCTTGTTGTCTAAATCAAAATAATTAAAATAATGAGGAGTACCGAAAAACCGAACCCAACTATTGGGTAAGTGGAACGAAAATTCGGAGACGACGCTGGAAACGACGTAGCATGTGGCTTGCAAACATTAGCTCTAATTTATTTAGGAAGTTTTCGGTCATTTAATTTCTGGGTTTTTAAATCAAAATCGGTAAAAAGCGTCTTCAAGCGAAAATACTCGGGTAAATGAATGTAGTAGAATCTGCTGAAATTAAACTCATTTCGCTTCGAAATTTCTCGCCAGCCTTTGCTTACCGCGGGAAAATATGGAAGAACGCCATTTCATGCCTATAAAAATATGTTTATTAAAAGTTGCCGCTGGCTTTTTTGATTTTTGCACTAATTTCATATATTTATTTTCATAATATTTGAATTTTAGAGAATATTATCAAGTAACTTAGATTGCGGTCAGGTTAATTCCATAATACCAATCAAAATTAAGCAAATTTCGTTGCCACATTGCCACATATCACAAAAATATCAGCAAGAACCACCCATAATGTCAAATGAGTTTTGGAATTTTCGCAATTCTTCCCAATTCTGTATTTTTTAAAAATATATTTGTTCTCGATTGTTGACAGATGCCCTGATCAAGACTATGTTCCCGGTTTTCACCTACTACGCTCACAAGCTCTGTCTTCCCTCGGCACGGATGTGTGACAAGGCCTTTGCCTTCGAATTGGTCCGGGGCTACTCATTCAAGAACCCGGGTAAGAAGCAGATGGAGATGCCGACCCGGATGGCTTGTTTGGACGCGTGCCTTCAGGAACGGGAGTTTCACTGCAGGTAATAAAATCCTCAAACAGCCTCGTAAACTCCCAGCATTACGACCGTCATTCTAAAAACCCACAATTGGGATTTCCTTCCGAATTTCTCTCCTTGTCACTTCTCCGTATTTATGAGTTTACTGAGACCTTAGTCATGTGGTATGACTAGTGGTCTAATCCTCCTTGTTCAGAATTGAGACGCTTTAATAGCATTTTAGCTTTGTGTCCGGCCAGATTTTGTAAGGAATTGCCTAATTCAACAAAATAAAGTTATGGCACTTTTAAAGTCTCAAGCATTTGACTTTGCTTAACCGATCGCATCAGTAGAGAAATTCCTCAAAAAAAAAAACTTAAGCTGATTTAAGATTTGTTATAGTCTCCCCGCAAATATTTCAGATTCTCGCCGTAAAACAAATAAATTGACCATGAACTACCTTCACCTCAAAGTAATTTAATTTCACCGCAAAACTGACTAACTATGATTGCTTTAACTTGGGCTAGAGTAAACACTCGCGGAGGCTTTTGTAAATTGTGCGGATAGATTAGGTTAGGTTAGGTTTTACCGTGTGGGCATCTCCAAAGAAATTTCGCCTATAAGCCTGCGTATTTATATGCAGGTCAGGAATATGCGGAGAAGATTTACGGTGAACTAAGTTATTTTTCGAGAAACGAGGTTTTGGCCAACTGAGCGAATTTAGTGATGAGAATCGGATTTATTTGCGGTGAGGCTAACGGCTTAACGAAAATCCAATGCATCTTTCAAAAATCGTCGGTATACGTTCAAAATCCGGAATTTTGTATTGTTCAGAGCATTTGCTAAATAGCGTGTTTTCTTCAAGTTTTCGAAAAAGGTCGAAGACAGAATTTTTTAGTTTTTCCCTAGATAGTAGCATTTTTTGAAATTTCATAGGATTCCATGACATTAAACATGGTTAATAGGTAGAATTTAGCGTTCAAAACCCTGAGGCTCATCTAATTATCCCAAGTATTGAAAATATAATTCATGAATGAAATACATGTAAAAATATCCCACAAATTTCATGGTGTCTCCTCATCAGGAAAGGACAAGGCTTTTCGCACCTAAACCCCACGCTTATTACAAAATAAACCGTACATTTTTATCCGCCAAGCCAAAGCGCCCAAGTAGCTTCAATTCAATTTTTTCCCGACGAAGCCTAAAATTCTCACTTCAGTTTATTGTCCTTGGCCATGCCAGTTTCGGTTCAAGTTGAAAATGAGTTGAAGTTGAGGTTTGGGATTGATGCGATAAGGCGATCGAGATAGAGTAGAGAGAAAAAAAAACACTGTTACAGAAAATCAAATCTTGTTCACATAATTTTGGCGTTGAGAGTTCAAGTTGATAAAGTGGAGATAGGTTGGGAATTAGGAACGGATTGACTGATGAAGAGGATGATGGGTAGAAAAAAAAAGTAGGGATGAATGGAGTCACCTATTCCTTTTAGTAGGTTACTGTGGTCAATGGCTCTTTATCTGAGGAACTTGGGAAGGCTTACGTAATAAATGTTGGAGGAGAGGGAGTCAGCCGAGGCGAGGTCCGAGTTTTTCTACACTAACGGAACTTGGGAAATGTTTTGGCAAAGTCCAACTTCTTTACTCGACTTATGATTGAGAAGTGGATAAGGGAGAGGGAGATACGGACTTTGGCATTGGCCGAACCAAACCTGTTGATGCTCTTGATTGAGAAGACGAAGGCTTAGGAAAAAAAACGGGAGAATTAGAATTTGACATGGAAAAAACGCAGCTCGACAATTCATAGCGGGATACAAGTACATACATGCATTACCTGTCGGTTGGGTTAGGTTAGATAGAAATTCTCGTGTATGTTTGTTTTTGTGGAAATTTTTAGGCTAAGGTAGGTTGGGTTGACCGAACGCTGATTCATTATCATCCAAAACCCAATTCAAAGCTTTCGAATCGCTAGATTAAATACATCAGCAAAACTAAAAGCGCTAATTGACAATTCGCCAAACCAAAAAGAGCTAAAGTATAACAAAGAAAATTTTGCTACTGAGATAATACCAGCCGGTAGCAGCGAAAATCAAAAAAACGAAAAATAATACTGACTGGCAAAAACGTGAAACAGAAATAAAATCAGCGAAAATCAGACGAACTCAAATATTTCCAGTGAAAGTGACTAAACTAAAATAATGCCAGTGAAACAGACTTACAAATTGGCACAGATCGTACATCTGAGAGAAAGCAAAGAACCAATATTTGAAAAATGTGAAAAAGCTAAAATATGACAAGCAAAATTGAAAAGATGATAAAACGGAATCAGCAAACACGGAAAAAGCTAAAATAATGTCAGAAGTCAAAATAAAATAAATCTATGTAGTAGTAAAATAAGAGAAATCTCAGTAAAAATTCAAGCGCTCGTAAAACACGAAGGACAAAGAGCTAATGTGTTGCAAGCAAATAAGCTAAAACAGTAGGATTAAAAAATAAAAAGAGCTAAAACATCGTCCAAAAAAGCGTAAAATTTGGTGCCTACCAGAAACACAAAAAAGGCAAAATTAGGCGTCTGCTAAAATATTAGACCAGCAAGAATTTATTAGTTAAACCTTCTTAAAAGTTTATTGCAACGATTAAGCTAGGTTTCAGAAATGCTAATAAAGAGCTTTTGAAATTGTGGCAAAGAGTTAATGTCGCTGTTGGCAGATTTGCGCAATTTATTTCTGACTTTATCAGCTTAAACACAAAAATATTCAAGTTCCATTAAATGCTGCAAAACAACTCTGAAAATTAACACAAGCTAACATGGAGATTGTACAAATTCCTTGACGCAGTTGCGGTATTTTGCGAGAACGTAATTGATTGAACGTTCTAACAATTACACTTCTTGTAAAATGATCTTAGTTATTAAACTTCACGTATTTTGTTTATTTTACTATAAAAATAGTAATTCCAGGTTTATCAGGTGTCACTTGGTGTACTAGCGGTTTTCCGGTTTTCCTTAGATCGACTGAGATGAGAGATAAAATATCATTTCAAAAGTCGTCCTTTCACCTGTACTACACTAAAATTGTATTACAAGTCGGCCATTTTCATAATAAGATCTATTTTTCGTTTTAGATCTTAATATTTTAGTTCTTTTCGGATCTAACCTAAGCTTTAATCAAATAAAATCGAATCAACTATCGTTTCTATCAGTTAATGCACAAACTATCATATTGTTTTCAACAGTACGAGTCACGATTTAGCGGCAATGAATCCTCTTCGCTCTGACACACATGCCGTCATGAATTGTCGCATGACCACATGAGAACAGGGCTTGATTGGACTCGAGGGTGCATGTATGCTCGGCATTCGACATCCGATTCAATGGATCTTCGCCGAAAGATTAATTACCTGTGCAAGCTTTCTGAAGATGCTCTTCCCTACTCGAACCATCCCATTGTTCCGTCCCAAACCACTCTCTGCCTAATTTATGACCAGATTAGCTCCTAATAAAGATTTCCGCGAGCTAATGCCTGTTCTGATTCCCACCTCTAGGTCAGCCGCATGGGACGAGTCGACGAATGTCTGCGTGATGGCGGATTTTGACAGGTTCTCCCAACCCACGACACCGTTCATTGCCCAACCAAATATGGACTACATGGAGTCCGAGTGTGTACCCGAACCAAATCGTATGTGTGAATTCAAGAAAATTGAAAATCGACTACTCAAAACTGTCGACTCGTTAGTGGAGGGCGTGAGCACAATTGATGAGTGTCGGCAGATGTGTCTCAATGCTCCGTACCGGTGTCACACGTTTGACTTTGAAGGTGTTTGCCGACTATCGCATCACTCCGCTGCCACCGTGGCACATATTGAGGAACCCTATTTGGAAATGAATGGAAGTACGAGTTATGAAAAGGAGTCTTGCTACAATGTGTCTCTGGATTGTCAGGCTAATCGACTCGTTGCTCAAATCACGACCAGCAAGATTTTCAGTGGGAAGGTCTACTCCAAGTCAAGACCAAATTCCTGTTTCCAGGATGTGAAGAATGCATTGGACTTCCAGATTGAAATGGACTATGCTTCGGATAGTTGTGGAGTACGACAGAGTGAGCCAGGAAGATTTGAGACGGATCTGATTCTTCAGCATCATAAGCTCGTCATGACGGCTTCGGATTTGGGATTCGCACTTCGGTGTTCCTTCCAGATGGAAAATAGAAGCGTTTCACATAATATTGAGCTTCAAGTGAATGGGCTCATTCAGTCCATGGGAACGGAGTCAGCCATTGTTCCCAGTCCCAATGTTCAGATGCTCATTACGGACAGGGCTGGTGGAAGTATTGGACAGGCACAGGTCAGTCAGAGTTTAATTTTTGGCCCCAAGGGGAAATTTACGTAGTGAATGAACTACACGAGTCGATGCGTCTAAATTTTTGAGTTACGCTGCGCTTCGAAAGATGTGGGTTTAGGTTATCGGAAAAGCCTAACCTAACCTATGCTAACCTAACCTAACCTATGCTTACTTAACCTAATCTATGTTAACGTAACCTAACCAAACCACAACCTAAACAAACCTAACCTAGCATAGACCTTCAAACTCGGGTATATCAGGCATATGCTTCACAGCATTTAAGATCCTACTTCGAATTGAACTTTCTAGAAAAGCCATGCTAGCCAATGGGAGAAGTTTGACCCGTTCATCGAGGTCAACAAATTGCGGTGAACTATCGACAGATAGCTGTTTGGGTTTGGGGTAAACCAAGCCTCCTGCTATACCGCCTCCAGTGCTACCTCCCAATTTTGGAGCAAATTGTTGCTTGCACAGCTATTGTCGCCTTCCACTACCATGTTCAGAGCTGCCGCACATGGAGTGTGATTTCAATCTATGTTAGTTTAGGTTAGCTCAGATTAGGTTGGGTTAAGTTAGGGTTAAGCCGAATATATTTGATATAACGACAGTCTGCGGCGTTTTGAAAAACCTAACCTAACTCATTGGGAAATGGAATGAAAACGTGGAGGCAAAGCTGGAGACGACTTAGCATGGGATCTTGGTCTACATTGACCAATGCTGTTGCGGTGAAATCACGTGATTTTTGAATTACTGTTAATACAAGTGAGGGGTAAATTTTCTCAATTTTCTGTTATCATTTTTTTAAATGCATTCTCTGAGTAATTGATATTGAGAATTAGGTACCTACTTGAGAAAATATGCGGCTTTGATTTTGAAAATAAGTTTGTTTGAATCTTAAAATATCCAGATAATCTTAATTTAGGGTGCTGCTTTTCTACATACTTAACTAATTTGTTTTGGAATCCTTAAACACTCAAATAAATGAACTTTAGATTAGATTCATTTTTGTAGTTCGACCAGTTGATATAGATTAACGCTGACGCCATCCGCAATGCCTCCTTTCACATGAGGTGATGGGGTGTTTGTTGGACCGCCTTCCAAATTATCTTAATCACACAAAACTGATTGACTTATAAAACCAACAAATCCATTTGGAATACAAAGCCCGCATCCATTCTGTTTGTTCCTCATAATTTGAGTCTTCGGGGCTTGTAATTAATAAGCCTCTCGTTACCCTGTCCAAAAGATTCGTTCCATTGAGATATTTCTATTCTACCCTCAGCTTCTCCGAAGATTCTCAACTTCTCGTACGCCTTGACCTTCCGCATTCCACATACAATCCTCGTTCATACCTCATAATTGCAATGCTAACCTTGAATACAGAATATGTCTGGGTGGATCCCTCCTGCATGTTTCACTCATTCCAGTTTCCTAACGACATCGCAGAACCATTTCCACTTGACTATCCGTAGGCCATGAATTTCCAATTATTTCCTCCCTCCAAAACATCCTCTCATGCTTCTTTACTTGTTTAAAACATTAGCAATCCCTGGCAAAAAAATTGGGATTCTTTGAACGAGTCATTAGTGTCTACTTACAAACTCATTACCAGATTTATTAATCCCTGGCTTGGCCTCAATGGTCAAGAGAGCTCATTTTCAGAATCCACAAATCAAAAAAGGTCTAATTCAAAATGTAAACAATCCTATCTCTTGCTCTGTTTCCAGGTCGGAGACCCATTGGCTCTCCGTTTCGAAATCGTGGATGCGAGCAGTCCGTACGAGATTTTTGTTCGTGAGCTCGTTGCTATGGACGGAATTGATGGTTCAGAAATCCTGCTCATTGACACTCGAGGTTGTCCAACGGACTCAAGCATCATGCAGGCCGTGACCCAAGTGTCAGGTGCTGGGAAGACACTCCAGGCCTACTTCGAAGCTTTCAAATTCCCTACTTCCTCCATTGTTCAGTTCCAAGCTCTGATCACACCTTGTCTTCCGCATTGTGAGCCTGTAAATTGCTCCGTAGCCGAAGACAGTTCTGGAATTGAGTACGTTGAACAATCCTACGGCCGGAGGAAACGACGTTCAAGTAGCCCCGCCCTTGGCGAACAGCTTTTTGTGATTAACCAACTCAAGATTTCTGACCCGTTCACACCTGCGGAGAAGAAGCGGCTGAATGAAGAGGAAATGGAGGATGACCCCGTGTACTCTCGTCCCGCCTCTTGCCTCAACCTCACTGGCCTCCTCGTCTGCGGCATTCTCTTCGTCTGTCTCCAGTTTGTGCTCGTGCTGAGTTTCTGCATTTGGAAGCGGAAGCGGAGCAACAGCCTGAGCAAGGCTGAGGAAGCCGCTCAGCAGAACTACATTTGCCAACCGCATCCCGCCTACTTGAGACAGACTGTGAGAATATAGAATTGTGTATAAATAGGGTGATTAGAGAGGAAGGGGGGATCGAGTATTAACAATTAGGTATGGGGAAATCCGCCGAGAGCCCGAGGAAGAGCCCAGCCACTCTAACATAGCGTTGTAATGTGTATGTCTAGGAAAAACGTGTCATTACTCATATAAGGCTTTTCTCAGTTAGGTTCTGCAGACGTAGACTCAATTCCCATTGTTGGAAGACCGAGATTTGCTGTTGTACAATTTCCTTACTTCCATTTAGTAGAGAGTACAGTTTAGGTAATTTATTAGTTGCGGTTGGTATGGCGGTTAAGCTTATTTTTGGGGACTGGGTTTCGGGACTTTTTGTACAATGTGCACGTAGATTCAAGATTCAATTGCAGGTCTGGATTTGTATATTTAGCATTTATCACTCACACTTTTCATTCCTCCTTGTTTTGTGACCTCCAGGATATTATGGATGTATACAGCTAGTGGCTTCCAAACAGCGCCACAACAGAAAGCGCGTCTTCAAAAACCGACACGAAAGCATAGATGGGCAAGATCACTCGATGTTGAAGATCAATGATCTTAAGATCGTTATTTTCAGCTGTGAAATGATCTTGATTTTGGATCTTGGGATTGAAATAATAGTCTGATCTTGATCTTAGAATGCCCAATGATCTTGGTTTATGATCTTTTCGCCAGAAAATCGTTAAAGATCAAGATTTTAGATCACTTGAACTTGACCTTCAAGACGAATCTGGTGATTTAGGATCATGATCTTGGATTAGGATCATGATTTTGGATCTTGGATCTTGATCTTGGATCTTGATCCTGATCTTGAAAATTTTCGTGACCTTTTGATTTTATGAGCTTAAAATTTTCTTTTAAGGTCAATGATCTTTAGGATCATTCTCTCGTGATCTTGTCCATCTAAGCACGAAAGCACTTAACATACATCCCGCGTCCAGTGTTTCGTTGTCGCGCTTTTTCTGTGCCGCATTTTTTGGTAGCGCGCTTTCTGTGCCGCTTTTTGCCTGATATGAAGCTAGAAAGCCTGATCCGAAATTGGCGCGGAGAAAAGCAAGGGAGTAAGGGAGTGTGAAATGTGCAATAAGGAAAATCCTGGTACGGAAAAATAAGAAGAAGAAAGAAGCCTTGTGCAACTGAAGAATGTTACTGAGGTCAAGATTATGACAGAAACCGGTTTTCCTAAAAAGTTCTCACTATTTCCAATTTTGATTAAAAAAGTGGGAATGGTGAAGCCTGAACTGAAGCGTCTGTCACTTTGAACAAGTGCAATATTACAATAGAATGACTTTACAAGGAACTGTTTGAGTGATAGGAGAAGAGGCTTGAGGGTTGAGCAATACTGATTCATCTTCCGTTCAAGATGACTCTCGACCTGCTCATTCCTAATTCAGCTCGTCCTGTACCGTTTGAGACTTTGGGTGTGATCATACATATACATATGAGGAAGGCGAGGAAAACGGCGGATAACTAGTTGGCAGGAATTTAGTATGCAAGGCACTTGGTAGGATTGTGTGACAATTCATGACGCACGATTTGTTGGTGAGAGAGTTGCATCCAGGGCATGTGTTTTGTCTAGCGTATGAAATTCATGCGTCTTTGCAATTTAAATACTCCAAATGGGTTTGATTTTTTTAAATATTGAAAATTGCGGGTTTGGATTGCAAATTTAAGTTATATTGGCAATTTTTTGGCGTTTTTGCCTCGCGTCATAATGCCCGAGTATACAGGGTGGGCGGGGTATTTGTTTTCAATTTTCTGAATATTTGAAATCTTGAACCGTGGAACCAATCGCCTTTAAATTAGAATTTACTGAAAATTTAGTGTTTTGAAGGAGTTATATATATATTTAAAGATTTTTGGAATGATTTATCGGCATTATTTGGAATTTTTGAATGAAATGGTTCCCGCGATAGCGATATTTGCTCCAATATCGCTGTTTTTGACTATTTTTCTTAATTTATCGCAATTTATTCGACCGTTCGTTCATGTCCAATATCCAAGCACCGTTAATTTAACAAATTTTAGACCTGAAATTCGCTACGAAATTCTAAAAAAAATGCAAATTCTGTTTTTATGAAGTATATTTTAATAAACTCTAGTTCAAGCTATTTTTAAACATATTTTGCAAACAGAAGCAACAATTCTGAGCCCACCCTGTATTTATTTGCAACCGCCGCTATGGGTTCTCCAAGCTAAGATGCCTTGTCGGCCAATAACGCCTTGTGGCTTTCACATATCCAAATATGTATCTGTGTTTTATAAACCGAGTACCTTTCTCAGGTGACGCCAAGCCATGCAGGGTTCCTGTATTTAATATGAATATATAATTTATTTATAGGCTAATTCTAATTACTAGTTAATATTATTATAATATATATTTACTACACCGCAAGAAAGAATGGTGTGGGAGGAAGTAAGGACGAGATAGCGTTTACATTAGTTGCTCATGAGACTATTTATTAACCATTTATTTGTGCGGTTGGAGTCCGGTGAGCTGTCTATAGTCTAAGTTGATACATAGACAAGGTGTATGGTTATTTATTACTTAGTATTTTGTAGAAAGGACCTTTGTACTTTAAGTAGTGGGCGTCCAACTTGTTGAATATTGAATATTTGTACCCGAATAAAAACTGAAATGAAACTCCGTGTTCTGTTTCTTCTCTCTGAGGCTACCGGAAGGGGAAAGGTGGTTTGAATAATGTCATTCATGTGTCACAAGTTTTGACATCGATCTCTTGTTTACTTCTCAAATTATATGTTAGGCTCTGAGTTCAAAACCCGGAAATGACCCCTGTCCATAAAATTCAATGAAAATATGAAATAATGTCTTCCTTTGTTTAACAAGCACAAAAATAAGCTCGATTTTACATATTGGTTTGAGCTGAATTCGAACTAAATCTAAATGCATACAATTAACCTGTTTTGATGTCAATTTTTTCATGTGACATGTGACACGGAATCGATTGCTCGTCAAACTAAAAGAGAAAGCATTGTTCTTAGCCGCTTCCATATGATGGATCATCGTCTCCGCGTACAAAGCAGTGCACAGTAAATATGGTACCACATAATTTGTACATGTACTACAACGAAGTCAGAAATTATTGCCCAATTTTCTAAACGTCATCACAATTTATCGGCTGAATTTTTGGACAGAGGCCGAATTTATCGCCAAAGAACATAGACCGAATTTATCGCTGAAATTGTTAGAATATAGGGCGAATTTATCGCTGGAATCTTTTGTATATGGACCGAATTTATTGCCAGAATTTCTAGAACATAGAACGGATTTGTCGCCTGAATTCTTGAAACATAGATCGAATTTGTCACCGAAAATTTTCCAGATTCGGCGGATTTTTTTGCCGTAGTTTTTACATAGCCTTTGGAATTTATCACTAGAGTTTGTAAATCATCATCATACTTCTCGTCCGAGCTCTTACATCATCGCCTCAATTCAACTCCATTTATTTTACAATGTGAGTACAAATGCTTCATTGCAAATTTTATGATGCGCTATGTCAGCTCACCGCCGAAGTTCGCCGGCAGCAGTTCATACTTCTAGCTTCTCATCGCCACCGCGACAGTAAAATTTGTTGGTAGCGAGTAACGACAGGCAAAGCGGATTGAAACAAGCATCGGTGCAAAATCGCGGGAAGTAAGCTCCACGGATTTGCAGCACGTGTAAAATCTTGACACACGATATCAATCCATAGAAAAATTTCATAGTCTAATGTTAACATACGAAGTGCATGTGTACCAAGTGGCATTTACACATAAACAGGGAATATTTGATTACATGAGACCAGGAAAAAGTTTTGTTTCCAATGTTGGGTCACGCATAGGCCACTCAATCATTCATTGGGCTTTGAGTGTGAGAGCGTGTGGATTAGAAACCCGAGCAGGAACCGTATAATGTATGTAGTAGTAAATTCTACTATTCTTGTTTTCGTATTCGATCAACGTGCCGCAGAATTAGTTTGTAGTTTACTTTACTTTGGACCTTTTTGTTTAGTTATCGGTTTCGGGACGTTATCGGCCTGCTGCCGCCGCTTACTTGATGATGTACTCTTATTGTTTTTCCCACTGAAAGGTACTCATGTACTCACACAGGCCTGTCATGTCTCATGTCACACTCCTTGACGTCAATGGAAATTATCTCTCACAAACGATTTGATTGAGACTCCCACACTCCATCCATCCCTTCCTATCTCTCCTCAATGCGGTGAACTAAATGAGAATTGAAAGGAAAACAGTTATTGTTCCAAACAGGGACAATGGAAGGAATATTAATTACCAAATAGTACAACTACATTATGTGATGCAGATGCGATAGGATGTTGGGTTCAGGGCGATAAGTGTTAATCACTTAAACGGGATGAAATAAGCCTCACGCGATGTCAGGCCTTATTAACTTTTGGATGTTGGATGTTTTAATTTGCATATTCAGGTGAGGTTGGGTTATGAATTATGAAAAATACGAGTTTTGGTTAATTAGGATATTTAATTTAGCTTTTTGCATGTTCTCAGAGTGCTATGAAGTATAATTCAAACTAACTCGAGTTAATCAGTAGTCCGTGTTTGCTGCAGTGCGGGACCGCGACCGCGATCGTGCATCGGGAGGCCCCAAAAAGGCGACAAAGACAACGCCTTTTGAAGTTGATTTGCTAAAGTTCATAATGAAATGCGAAATGAACAGCGTACGCCAAAAATGTAACAATTTCCACTAATGCACCATCTAGGTCGTCAAACATCAACCTCCATTTATTGTGGGTATTAAAAGCTGAACACAACATACCGAATATAATACGCACAGTCTAAGCCAATAATTATATACCAAAATGTGGCATCTGCTATTCGGACTTTCACATTTAAGAGATTAAGTCGCACTATTTTCAAAAAATCTGGACACGGCTTGGATTTGGATTCCGGTTTTTCAATTCTGGTTTATTGTACGTACGTAATTTTTTGGCGGCGTTGAGTCATTGATCGTCGTCGTTTGTTTCGAGATTGCATTAATTTCCAACATCAGCTGCTGACCATTCCCGAATTAAATTGACCTGTGCTTGAGAAAAGTACTATTTTTGTAATGGCAGACATCCTTGACTTGGATATTCACCAGGATGACGCCATGGCCATTGATGAGGCAGATAACAGTGAGTTTTACTTTCTAATTTCTGACATTAATTAATCATGTTGCTACATTGCGCGGGCCGGTCCTGAAGCTACTTATAGGTGACGGTGACAGGTATGTTATGTAGGACCTGAGGTCAATCTATGTCAACTGTTGTCTGTCATCTGTTCTGTTGTGCTGTGTCCGACGGCTTGCTTACAGCATCAATTTTCAGCTTTAGTCAAAAACTGGGGAACACCAGAACAGCGACACTAATTTAGAACTAGCTAACTAAATAAAGTAATTAAATTAAGCACTGATTACATTAAAACATGCCAGTAATGTACGCTGCGTATTTAGTGACGTTGACGGCGCCTTTCTACAGTGCACGTTTGCTGTTTTTGGATGTCGCCTGTCGCCGTGGTTGGTGTCGCGCATTGCGCATTGCGGTTTGTGTGTTTTAGGCTCAATTACATTACTTGTCAACTGTTTGTGGTTCATTGTTGATGGCTGTTGGTTGTGTGGAAGAAAGGTGAAGGTATAGTGAAGGCAAAAGTTGTTTTGCTTCATCGTTGTTTTTAGGTTTAGTGAACATTATGCATTAGTTTATTTAGAAATATATTTTGAGGATAAGTTCTTGTTGACTTCCAGTTGTTGTCAAACTCAAGGAAAGTGTGAAGAGCCGTAAAGGACGTGGATTTGAAGCTACACCTTCCCGTGAAGTGATTAATGACTTTGAGAGTATCAAACCATCTCAGGATGACAATGCAGTAGCCCAGAGATCGGTCGAGGGATATATTTTGATGGTGACTGGAATTCATGAAGAGGCCCATGAGGTAACAATTAACAATGTTAAATGTCAGGGTTCATTGTTCATTCTCATCAAATTGTTAGTCGTTAGTCTTGCGTAGAAGATTTAAGATCTACAGCACGAAATGCAGCGATCAAGGATCAAGTCTTTGCGTGTCGCGTTTGGTCATGATTGAATTTTTAGTTTTAATTCAAATATTTCACTCCATAGGATGATGTTCATGGAAAGTTTTCTGACTATGGGGACATAAAAAACTTGCATCTTAATCTGGACAGACGAACAGGATTTTTGAAGGTACGTAACTTCACAAACCAGCAGGGTTGGGCAAAATACTTGAAAGAGTATTTTCGAATTTCTTGTATTTCGAAAGCAACATTTTGACGAAAAATACAAAAAAAAAAATACTCAAAATAAAATATTACTCGTTTTCGCCAAAATACATGTATTTAAACTAGAAGTGCGAGTATTTCAAATACTTGTACCTAAAATACAACAAAATCCGGAAGTTTTGTATTTAAAATACGATTCTCGAAATACGAATTATCGAATACTACAGGAATATAATGATTTGTAAGAGAAAATTTAATATTTAAGCAGTCATAAAATATATTAACCCAAAAATATATGAATTATGAATTTCTGGTTACAAGATTACATGTACTGAAGTAAAAAATACCGAAAAGTAAGACACGTACGCCTACTTTGCTGTTTTTTTTAACTGAAAAGCATTTTTATGTCGAATGGCATCAAAATGGTTAAAAATACAAAATACTTCAGCACACGGAAAATACAAAAATACAAAATACACAGTCACAAATGTACTTAAAATACAGTATTTTGAAAATACATGTATTTAGCCCATCCCTGCAAACCAGCAAAATTGCCATTCTCAATTTTCTCACAGTTGATCAAAATTCTAATATCTTTCATTTTTGACCAGGGCTACGCACTAGTTGAGTATGAAACGTTCAAAGAAGCTCAGGCAGCCAAAGTGGCACTGAATGGTAAAGAACTCCTGGGAGTTGACATCAACGTGGACTGGGCATTTGTGAAGAAACCTGTAAAGTCTTCTTCTCGTCGTCGGCGTTAATCCACTTCCTCTCCAGGAACTACTACATTTCTTCTTTACGTCCTGTTTCTTTTTGTACTTTACCTATGTCAATGAATGAACCCTTCTGTTGTGTTGACGTTGACTACTTTCAATTCAAAATAAACTGAACAGAACGGAACCATCTTCTCTCACCACATTTATTTCAATTTTCAATACTACATTGTTGCATCTTAGTCACAACAATCACGTGGGAACACAATCTAAAGTTCATAATGCGAGCATGCTTGGTTTATGGAAATTCCTATTTAGACTACTTACTAGAGTAGTTTAAGATACTTTTTTAATTTGTTTTTACTTACAACCGTGATTATTTCTTTGGATTACTTATATAAGTAATACGTAGCACCAGATTTGTTTCTATTGTAGAATAATTGAGTGGAGTATGAAAAATATGATTCAAAGTATGCACTAGATACATAACCGTACACAATAATTTGGATTCTAGAGTCAGGATGGGTTCATTGGAATAGAGGGCTTATGAGTTTCCGTTGATGGCCTTATGTGCAGTTCGGGCATATACTCGGCGATGCATTTCATCAACACTATCCAAATAGTAGGTTCCTCCAAACAAGCTGCTAGTGTCACCGACCGGAACATATGGGGCTGAAATGATTAGAAAATTCACGATTTTAACTTCTATTCACTCACACAGAACTTAACTATTTGCTTTCATTGCGAGTTTCGCATGTCTAATTCACAATTTATTTTACTAATTTCAATTTGTTCCCATTTTTCTGTGATTTATATTCTAGTTGAAGAGCTGATGCTTATTTTGAAATCGTATACGGGATTTTGAACACTAATATTTTTTTTATCACAGTCCATTTGTCACATTATAAGGGCGCAGAACCTAAACAAGGTTAGAAAGAAACGAGCTTTGTTTGATTTATATCCGTATTTTCGCTCTTTTTTTAAATCGAAAATCACAAAAATCACGAGAATCGAACTATTGGAACCATTTTTTGACCGGATTTGATTTCAATTTTCAATTTTATACCTGATCTGCATTTTTGCGGAATTGAAAAGGCAAATTAGTACTATAAATTTACGATTTTCTTCCGGTCTCAAATTTTGAAATTGTACATTACAATAGTGTAATGTTATTCTTATGGGAAACCTGTTCGTATTTTCAGCTTGGTAGGGTTCTGTCGAAACGTGCGATATAATGTGACAAGTCATAAAATGTGATATGTGATGTAATATGGTCACGTGTCACATTATATCGCACGTTTCGACAAAATCTAACCTAACTAAAAATACGGCAAGTCTCCCATAAGAAAAGCATTAAGCACACTGAACAAGTTGTCATATACGATTTCATTTGTATACCGGATCAAAATCAAAAATATCCAAGGTAGAATTTGATTTTTTAAGTCCTCACAAAATTACGCGGATCAGGTACAGGATCGAAAACAAAATCCTGACACAAAATCAAAAAATTCGGTTAAAAAATGGTTCCGAATTAGTTCGATTCTGTAATTTTTGTGAATTTCGATTTAAAAGAAATACCAAAATCTGGATTAAATGAAAGAAAACTCGTTTCTTTAAAACTTTGGTTGAATATGACAAATTGAGCCTACCTTTGTGATGAACTTCTTCCCTAAGCTTCATGGTCTTAGAGAACACCGTGGGCTCAATCTTCTGTCGAGCATTGAGACGCTTGGTTACATCCGAGAGTCCTTCCAGAACCTTATGAAGGCCCTCAGTGTCCTCAGCCGAGATTTTAATAGAGAACATGGATGCCTGAAGACCGGAGCCATATGAAAACAAGCAAACTCGATTTCCACGAAGCTCAGCCTCCGGTTTACTGATGAGGTATGAGATGAGGCCACCGTAAACGGATGGCGTGTACATATTTCCAACTTGATTGGCTACCCGTAGTGACGGTTGAGTTTTCTGCTCAAAAATTGTCTTCGACCCAGTAAGCACCGCCTTCTCCACATCCCGATCAAAGTAGGACTCCTCAAGCTTCACCGTCTTCAAGGGTTCCAGACCCGGGTATTTAGATGCGATCTCTGGTTCACTCAAGGCCAGTACATCATTGAGAACCAGACGAGCCAATGACTTTTGAACCAGTTTACCGTATGGTGAATGGAATACAACTCCATCAAATGATCCCAAGTTGACTTTCTCACCCGTCTTCTTCGCCGCCTTTTGTCTGTATCGTTGGAAACAAATATCCAGAGCACTTAGATAGCATTGAATCGAGAGTTTTCCATCTACTCGAGGATATTCGGATTCCAAGTCCGGCTTGTAGAAATCGTATACATGAGCGGAATGAGAGGCTCGAACTCCTGCAAATAAAAAGGTGAATTGTTGTTATCATAACGCTGGAAGCGTAAATTGAGCGTGATCAGTGATCATTTGTCAATAGCCGACAATATACGAAAAACCTAGTTCTACTTTAATTGCTTCCTTCATGCATTGTACTGTATAACAATAGCTAAAGTGGAAATCTCCAGCTCTAATCGCATGGGAACTAAAAAAAACACCTTCAAAACAATCAGTTTACAATACAACTATCAGAAGCAAGGAAAACTTGAAATCTATTGTGAAATGGTTAAATTTTATATCGTAATAGCAGAAATATTGCTCAATTGTTGCACATTGTTTCTAGTTTACAGCCTCTTCCTCATCCACGACTATTAGCGTTAAACGCATTTTCTTTCGATAAGTTCCTGCCCGTTCCTGCTCATAGAGTCAAGCCGGTTAAAGTAAGGATTAAGGAACACGCAGTAGCCACCCATTTTAACCACCAACATTTTAACATACTTCAAGCTAAATTAACGAGTTTTATCAAGCATTCCATGCAGCTTTTCGGTTTCGGGCCTAACCTAACCTTAGGTAAAGAAGCAAAAAATGTAAGCGAAGAAAAGAACGTTCATGTATTTTTCAGTGGGTACAATAGGTGCTTACAATAGGTGGTCGAAGTAAAGATTATGGAACAGGCTGTAACCTCAGACTGTCCATTGTGACCGCCCATTGTAACCAGGCAGCATTTTTAAAAACCTAACCAGAATTTACCAACGCGCGACTCCGGCGTAACCTAACCTAAGCTAACCCACCGGATCAAAAAGCATAGGAGAAGCCAAACTCGCTTTAAAATATGCATTTTTAGTGCTTACAATGGGCAGTTACAACCGGAGGTTACAATCTACGCCTCTAGCGTTGCTTCCCAGTTTTCTGAGCCTATTTTCACCTCCACGGCCTCGATTTTTTTTTTGCAATTTAATTCAAGTTACGCTAGGTTAGGTTACATTAGGTTGAGTTTAAGCCTAAAATAAATCGAAATAATTAAGGTCTGCACTGCAGCGTTCCAAAAAAACCTAACATAACTATTGGGGGAATTGAAAAAGAACGCGGAGGCAACGCTGGAAGGCGACATAGGATGAGTTTGGTTTAGTTTGACCCAATGGGTGGTTATAGTGTGCTCCATAATGCTAACCTCAACCGTTAAGCCACTTTAGAACCTAGTTCAATGGTATAAGAGTAGCTATTTACCTCTTTCAATGACAAGAGGAGCATTTGGTCCCAAAAGAATAGCTACTGCTCCAGCTCCTCCAGTTGGACGAGCATTTCCACTTGCATAAACAGCAATGTCTCCAGCCACAACCAGAGCTAGCCGACCTGAGAAAAATGAATGAATTGACATTGCGATCATGATTCATGATAATGGGAAACAAGTTGAAATCAAGGACGACTTTAATCATAGACTTTGAGCTCACACCTTGGTGAATAACACCAAACAACTACTGACTGGTGCTATTGCTTTGTTTTTTGTTTTCATTTGCACAGGGTAAGCAGCACGAGAATTTTCCACCTCACGCTTTTGAATAATTGTTGCTGAGCGAAACGAACTATGTCGCAAAAATAGCTGATAAAAATTGCTTTCGGATATAAAAAAAAATATATTTAAGCCGATTTATAATTTTTTTGAGAACTTCTAGCAAGGAAAAGCTAAAAACAATAAATTAACTCATGGACAAATAGTCTTAGCGACTGCGACAATTTAAGAAATTAAAATAAAAATTTAAATGCAGGGTCGTTTCTTCCTTTAACCTAAATTGTCTCTGCTAAGAATATTCGCAGTAGCCAAGATATTTTTTTGAATTTAAACGTGACCTTCATCGGACTTCAAATTCTGAAATAACTTGACAGCTCCTTTTATCGTTTAGAATATTTTTTATATAGCTTTAATTAATTGGGTTCAGCTCTTTGGTTCAAGACTGAAAAATATTAAAAAATAAAATAAAATAGGAACAATTCTCGCGCCCACCCTGTAGAATACGTGGATTGCTCAACATCTTTCTTTTCCAATCCTTAAATTGACTTCTCAGTTTCAAACAAAACAAATACAATAGCAGTGTGTTGATAACACCGATGCGGTTCATACAAACTGAATTTAAATCCACCGAACTAATTACCATAATGATCTAATTACCGTCATATGCACTGGACTCAAGCCATGAAACTGCATTGAAAAGTGCAGCAGTACCACCGTAACAAGCATTTGTGGAATCCACTCCTTCAATATCCGTATTTCCGCTCTTTTCAAAAAGCTGCATCAAAACACTCTTGACACTTTTGGACTTGTCCAGTATGGTTTCAGTCCCAACCTCGAGATGCCCAATTCGCTCATAACCTGGAAACAAAAACAAGCACAATTAAGCAAGAAATCCCCAATTCTCAGCCATGATAGTCGATAGTCCAACATTTCAGAAATTCATCAGGGCTAAACTCTGGGTAAACCCAGAAACCAAATCTGTTTTTCTCCATCAACTCTTCCATTCCACTCAAGAGAAGTCAGAAAAAAGTAAACCCGAGCGTAATGACTCTAGGCAAAGGCTAGAATGCACGAATTACAGAACTTTAAGAAAAACTGGATTTCCCGACACACCAACACAAGTCCAGACGATATAACTCAGCTTCAAATTCCTCTTGCTTGGAAAAACAAGTTTGTGAACATTTTAAGGGCTCAACTACCCAAAGCCACAAAATGCTTTCTTATTCAAAATACAGGGCTGGGCAAAATCATTTGAATTTGTAAATCAATGATTTTGAAATCATGATTTTGGTCATCTAAAGAATTTTGATTTTCGGATTATTATTTTAAAGAAATGACCTGATTTTGTATTTTGATTTTAAAAATATGTGATTTTGACCTGAAAAATCAAGATTTTCAGCTAAATTGGCGATTTTAAATCAGGATTTGATTTAAAAATCATGATTTGAATAAAAAAAACATGGTTGATTTTGATTTGATGATTAGAGTTTGACGGCTAAAAGTGACTTGATTTTGATTTTGGGAATTTGGAAGGCAAATTTTAGGTGATTTGATGCCAATGATTTTTATTGAAATTCATATTTAAACAGGGCTGGGCAAAATCATTAGAAAATGACCTTCAAAATCATTGGCCGAAATCACCTAAAATTTGCCTTCAAAATCCCAAAATCAAAATCAAGTCACTTTTAGCTGTCAAAATCAAATAATCAAATCAAAATCAACCATGTTTTATATTTAAAATCGTGATTTAAAGTCGACAATTTAGCTGAAAATCGTGATTTTTCATGTCAAAATCACATATTTTTAAAAACAAAATACAAAATCAGGTCATTTCTTCAAATCAAAATCTGAAAATCAAAATTCTTTAGATGACCGAAATCATTTTGATTTTGACCTATTTTGGGATTCTGAAGGCGAATTTTAGAAGATTTCGGCCAATGATTTTGCCCAGCCCTGTTTAAATATGAATTTTTACAAACCAATATTATGCTTCTCCATTAAATTATGGACAGCCGTCAAACAGAGTGAATTAATATCTTCTCGATCCGAGCAGAAGCCCATTTTAGCTTGTCCAAATCCAATTGTATATTTTCCTGCCGAAACTTCGTCAAATACTTCCAGTTCAGTCTGATCCACATACTGGGAAGGTATGTACAATTCCATGGCAAGGATCCCAACATTTTCTGGCCATGAGCCCTTCTCACTTCCACTGGACATGATGATGAGGATTTATTTGGTTTTAGAAGAACGGGATGAGCTGGACTGGAATTGAGGAGAGATGAATATTAGATTGGAAGAGGAGAGTGTCCGCTGCAAGACTGACAATGGAAGGAGGAACAATTGTCTTCTTATAAAAGGGTGAGTGAGATGCATGTGGAACGGGAATGACCCGACCAGCCCAAGGCACAAAACCTCTACCTGTGCACTTTATTGTTTCCCCACAAAATATGAGCACGTCAGAATGGAAGAAGATGCGGGGAATTGAATGTGTAGAATGGATTAGAGGAAATTCACACAATACTCAGATTCTGCTGACGCCAACTTCAATCAATGGAATCCTCGTACTCTCCAACCCTTTCCTCATGTCATCTCTTAATAGTAAGTCAACTTCCTCTTAGCTTTTAGCACTTAGTTCCGAGTTTCCTTTCCTGGTAATTAAACGCAGGGCTGGGCAAAATCATTAGACATGATTTTTAAAATCATTGGCCAAAATCACCGAAAATTCGCCTTCAAAATCCCCAAATCAAAATCAAGTCACTTTTCGCCGTCAAAATCAAATCATCAAATCAAAATCAACGTCATTTTTAGATTTTAAATCGTGATTTTGAAATCAAATCGTAATTTAAAATCGTAAAATTCAGCAGAAAATCGTAACACTCAAGATCAAAATAGATACTTTTACAAAATCAAAATACAAAATCAGGTCATTTCTCAAAATCAAAATCCGAAAATCAAAATCCATAAAATTACCAAAATCATGATTTTAAAGTCATTGGTTTTTCAAAATCAAATGATTTTGCCCAGCACTGATTAAACGTTGAGGGCGACGGAATTGGTACCAAATTGCACAATAAAAAAAGAATTTAAAGCTCAAAATACCCGAAATTCTTGGTATGGATATGCCAAAGAATTATTGTTACAATATACTAATTATTCATGATTTGGTCTCAGATTTAGGGTCAAATTCAAAAGCTGGGTTAGATACCCCAAATCTAGAAGATCGTGACCTTGCCCAGAGTCCATTTGTATTTGAATAGGTACAAGGTACAACTGTCTACACAATTCAGATTGACGGGCTACACTTTCCTCTTTGTGAATGAAAAATGTTGAAATGAAAGGAAAATTATTTCGTTAATGCTAATAGGAAAATTTAACTAGGTTAAAATACGTAAGTAATTTGAAAAATTGCTATTGTTGTTTGTAGATGTTGAAATGTAAGATGGAGAACCTTGAAACTCTAATTCCATTTAAAATGGACTGAACTACGAGTACATTACGTTTAGTGCTAACAAAGGCCACATCTTCAAAAATAGGGTTTTCAGATTCCCTACTCGGTCACTTGAGCAAAAACCAGCTGTACAAGAGCAAAACTTAAGCCAGATTAGGATCCTTTAGAAAGTGTAACCTGCAAAAAGAAATTAGACCAATAAAATACGTCTGACCCTTCAAAGTCCTTCTTGGCTATAGGTCTCCGGTACACAGAAATTTACGCCAATAGATAAATAGAAGTATACCACCATATGTAGCTCAAATTACAAGTGATTTTTCCGCAGCACAAGCACAGATTGCTCAGTACTCATATAGGATATGACCTCTATAGGTTGTCGTGACGCTTGGCGCTAGGCGCTACATAAAGTCATGCATTAACCTATTATCTAATTTATACGAATTTGTGCATTGTGTTTAGAGTCAACAATGACATAGCGTCAACACATTGTCAGTTGTCAGCACAATGCACAACATTCTGTAAGGTATTTAACATTTACTTATTCATAACGATAACCAGAGGGATCAGAAAGTTGAAAAAGAATTTCTTCAACTGAATAAAAAAAATCAAATAGTAGAAAGTCCTCCCATGAGCTAATCCGATGTTCGTAATAGGGACCTTCGGTCAGAAGCCTAATTCAATTTGGCTTTTCAATTTGGCCTTTAGAATCAATAGGCCAAAGTTCGCAAACCTTTTTTGGCCTTTTCATGTCGGCTAAAAGGCAGAACCAAAATTGCTTCTGGCTACAAGTTAGGGGCATT
>JAQFXZ010000232.1:0-24689 GCA_034694025.1 Ceratophysella scotica | reverse complement strand
GCCTTACACGGCAGTATCGGATTTGAGAACATGTAAGGCCTGGTGCAACTGCACTCTGGCAGAGCCCATCCGTTACAGAATAAACCATAGAATAAACGAATACAAACATCGTTTGAATTTTCACAGGTTTGTTTTCGTATTGTTTGTATGTACGTACAGTATGTCCGTTCGTTTGGCGACAGATGCTGATAGCATAGCACCCGTCGTGTTTATCCTATGACGAACAATAAACCTTGATTTTGATTTTCTATTTACAATTTTCAAATTTCTCAATTTACGAAAATTGAGAGTGCAAAGAAAATGCAAGATTTATATGTATAGGTAAACTATGGTAAAATATGGCGAGAATGTAATTTCACACGTGTGATTCGCTCAAAACGGGCCGGAGAAATGCAACGCGTCATGTCTCAACTTGAATTGAAACTTGAAAGAAGTTGAATCGTCTGATTAGAGTTTCACAAATATTAATTAGATATAAGGTCGTATAACCTACTCTATTTAATCTTAGAAATCATATTCTAAATTCTACATTAGCTGAAGACTTTATCCAAATGTTCTAGACATTCCAACAGACTTGCAAGAGCTTGGGGTGAGCATTGGTCTGTGATCTTAATTCGAAAGCACACTAGCTCCAATTTCAACAGTACAAATATAAACCCCTCAGCAGAGTTCCAAACAGCTCTGTAAAGTTGGTTGAATTCAGGGTCTCTTGTCACTTAGACCTAAAATTCTTTTATATCTGTGTAGGTTCAGGTTGGATAGGACTGTTGGACTGTTTCGAGTACTTCCCCTTCACTTTTTTGGGTTTCAAAATTCTTAAACCCTAAGAGTCTAAGCTTGGAAAGCAAGGATATAACGAAATAATCTTATCGAGTGCCCGTCGCTCAACGCACATGTATTGTGTGTTGTGTGTGTATTGGATGCTGAGACTCGACAACCAATTCTTGGTCCACATGCTGTGGGCCTACTTTTGTACCGTACTATGTATTAAACATCAGGTCTGGAATAAAGGGAAGAACTATCATGGTAATGGGAGTATAAATCATCTGACCCATCGTCAAAGACAGAAATACACCCGCCTCATGCTGGCATCATATCATCCTTCCAGCGCAACGTTTCAACCCAATCCACCATCTATGTAGCATAAAGATCTGGTTCATAAGAGCCCTTCGTATTATGCAGGACATTGTCCTCTGGACCAATTCCCAAAACGTCCTTCTACAAAGGCTTACAGGGAACACATGACCACCAGAATTACCGTTCTAATTCCAACTTCAATTTTGAACAGGATATGCAATCATTTTAATACAATATTTGCTAAGGAACAACAGACATCTGCAAGCACAGCCATTTGGGCTTCAGATTAGTGGTATTTCCAGATTTTCCAGACAAAGGGTAGAATTCCATCATAGTCTGTGTAGTCATAGACATAGGCAAATATTTGCACTCCTCACAAGCCACTGAATTATATTTGTAGACTATGGCCACAACGGAAGTTTTGGGAAGTAATTTTAATCCCGTTATGTTGACCACGGTTCGCATTTTAGATTTAAAATTAGTAATTATTTTACCGGTGTTCGATTTCGTTGCAAATATTAATACTGAAGCGCAATATCAAAATAAAAAAGGCGATTCATTTAACCATTCCTTTCTCAGTGTTGCATTAGTATTTTTATTGTAATTGCTTTGATAGCTTCCTTGTCACATGCTGCTTTCCAGTAATTCTGCACTTCATCAGCGCGATACAAATATTTATAATTTTGAATAGGAGAAAAGTATGATTGAAATTTAATCTTCTGTGTTTTCTTTTGTTTTACTAAAATTACAGTAGCAGGCTTCCTTTTGAAGAATCTTAGGTCCATTAATATTCCTCAATTGTGATGATTCCGCTGGTGCTGCGGGAAATTCGAAGAGATTCAGGATAGACGCCATCTGGGAATTCAACCACTTCAGTCACCTTTCGGGCGTTGGCATTCGGCTTCTTCGTGCGGAGACCAGTAACCTAATTGAACATAGAACGGCAATCAAGCGGAGCGTACCTCGATTCAAATGGCTTCTTTTTTATTAACTTACCACAAGTGAAGTGTCGTCAGTTTGGAAGAAAATCTCGTCATCTTGGAACCCAACCATGTTAACATCAACTTGAAAACGTCCCGCATTCTTGGTGGCATCGTCACCCGAGGATTTCCTATTGGTTCAACAACATTCTCTTCTAAATGTGTCAACGCTTTGAATACTTGGAGCTGAAACTTTACTTTGAAATAGCTTGAAACATAAGATCTCACTGATAAATTGTATGTTGGGTAATCTAAAACGCTTCTAATTTTACAAAACAAATTGTATGCTACTTCCTTACCGTGTGTCTCGTGGACTAGCAAAAGTATTGATTTGAGGTCCAGCTCCTTCATTGGCAACATGAAGATAGCCATGCACAATGCTCAGGTCCTGAACTTGCATTGAGGTCACAGATTTTCTTGCTCCCCGTTGAGTTGCCGAATTTTTCCGAAGTGGTGGAATGAATGAGCTTCGTTTCAAAACAGTAGCAAAGGAAACATGAGGTTCATTCGAATCACCCTGAACATCTCCAATGGGATTCGGTTTTTTTGTTAGAATCTTCTTCTTCAAAACTTTCTTTTCCTTTGGCCCTTGAGTGTCTTCAATAGCAGAAGCTTCATCATTTCCAAAAATTGTCTCCAAGGTCACGTCAGCCTTCTTCTTCTGTTTCGTTCCCAGAATGACAATCTCTCGATCAGCCGGTTTCACTTTTATGAAAGTCGGAGCTTTGGGTTCAGAGACAGGTTCTGTGTTCAGTGCTCTGCGTTCAGTTGCCGGGACCCTGCGAGAAGTCGGAGGTTCCTTTCTTGGTTTCCGCTCGGTTGCAGGTGGCGCTTTTCGAGTCTTCACAATGCCACTGAGGTTCTTCTTGGCAAGGGCTCTCTTCACACCGACAGGAGGACTTGGCGTTCTAGCCTTGATCAGCTGGACCAATTCAGGCTTCTTGGTAGTGATTTTCGGAGGCGGCTTGATTTTGATCTTCTGACCAGACTTGGTGACCCGAGCCTTTGCAGCATCCCCAATCGCTTTGATTTCTGCAGCAGCCGCTTTACGGATTTCAAGTTCTTCGCGGTAGTTCTTCCGCATCTCGATGCTACTACTACGGCTTCCATGTTCGAAAGGTGACCAGATCTTGGATGAGGTTGTGCCAATGAAGTCCTTGGACACGTTGGACATGGATGAGCCCAACATCTTTTCAGCGGCAGCCATTCGCTCCTTGTGGATTTGAAACGTGGTTTTGAGTTCGGTTTGAGACGACGGTTCTGGAGCCACTTCCGGAAGAATTGTCTTGACACGGAAGGGTGGAGGAGTGAAGGTACTGGATTCCAAATTAGAAGCCGATAACGTAGTTCGAGTCTCGGCCAATTTCTTCCGTGTTAATGACTGCTTCTTCAACATGATCGTGCTTTGTGCGTATTATGAAATGATTTATAGAAGGTGTTAGACAGTAGTTGAAATTGATTCGAGAAAGAAATATGTGATCTTTGACTTTGTGAATAGGAAATGAAGATGCGAACGTTTATCAGAAACCTCCTCAACATTCCAAGTTTGTTTCATCAAGATCAATATTGAGAACTTTTACCAACCTGTTGGCATGACTCTGATTTATAAAATATTTCAAACGTAGAAATGAATTGCGGCTTGCAACAAGAATAGTTATGAATATAAAAATATAAAAAAAATAAAAATAAAAATAAAAAAAATAATAAAAAAAAAGTTATGAATTGGATGAATTGTGGATTTTGTATATTCAATCTCAATTGATTTATCTCAAGTAAACCAGCGTTTCCGGGGTAATTTTGAATTACTGATGCGTGCAAGTTTAGTTCGGTTTAAGTTCGAACTTCCCAATAAGGTTTGTTCCTCCAGTTGTTTACAGTCCTGTCATTAAATTAATGATCGCGGCAGTAGTTCACGAAATGGCCACCAGATGCCGCCGCTGTATATGAATATTCATATGCATGTTTTACTTCATGGAGTTCGTTGACCTCTGAAACGCTTCGAATGTCCATGTTAATTAGCTTGCCTGGTGAAAAAATTTCCCCAGTCGCAAAACTGAAATCACGAAGTTTTTTATTGCGGATGAGCTGGCCTGGTAAGAGAGCTAGAAATGGTTGTCAAGGCATCCAGGATACGCGAATACCGAGCGAACGTGGCTCGAACTACTAATATTCTGTTTAAAAATTCGATAATGTGAAAAATATATTTCATGCATCAACATCTCATATGTTTTAATTGTCTTTTTGTTTGCACGACAGTGTGCTTCAATTCAATATTGTGTTTTAGAATTTCCATTCGCTATGGATATTTTAAAAGCGTCCGCCGTCATGTGGGCGCGGATATCCCAGCGCGTTCACATGGGTGCAGTTACATTTGGGCTAAGTCAATTGGGCGCCGTCATTTGGGTGAAGGCACATTTGGGCGCTGAAGGTGACTAATTTCTCCGTCCGGTTTTGAAGCTTGATTATTAAGAACCACACGTTACACATTTTTGGACGTGAACATCACACGTTTTTTAATGCATATGAATATTACATGCTCTTTTCAACTTCCTTTTTTCCGAAATTCACGGAATTCAAATTTATTTACGTACGGCTCCTTCGCAAGATAAACATGACGGTTGCACGGCGTTGTCATACCAACTAAGCTACTCAAGTTCAACAATGTTATGAGTTGATGAGTATATACTTATTCATGTGGGCTTATTTGTGGAAAGTTATTAAATAAATAAAAATTTGGAATGAATTGACGGACTGACAAAATCAATTACTTACACAGATCACTGATTATGGGCGAGCTAGTTACTAATATTCTGTTTAAAAATTCGATAATGTGAAAAATTGAATATATTTCATGCATCAACATCTTATATGTTTTAATTGACTTTTTGTTTGTACGACATGACAGTGTGCTTCAATTCAATATTGTGTTTTAGAATTTCCATTCGCTATGGATATTTTAAAAGCGTCCGCCGTCATGTGGGCGCGGATATCCCAGCGCGTTCACATGGGTGCAGTTACATTTGGGCGAAGTCAATTGGGCGCCGTCATTTGGGTGAAGGCACATTTTGGCGCTGCCACATCTGGGCGAGGACGAATTTGAGCAATGTTATGTTTTTGATTCTCAGCAGATTTAAAATAATTGCAAACTGAATACACTGAAAACATTGCTAATGATTTCAAGTAAAGTAGATACAGTAGAGTTGGAACTTAAAATACATACACAATGCTCATAATATAATTCCGCCTTCCGCCTAGATGTTGCTGCGCCCGATTGTGTTTATGCCCAAATGTGCATGGACCCAACTCACGGCACCCAAATGAGGACTCCCAATTGACTGCGCCCTAATAGGTCTGACCCCAAATGTACCTGCGCCCAACTGACGGGGCATAGATGTGTCGCACCTAAGTGACGGCCCCCAGATGACCGCGCTAACTTCAAGTAGATTCATTTAAAAGTGTGGGTTTTGCGTTCCATAAATGAAATTATTCATCATAATCAAAAAATGATAATTGGAATTAGAAGCAATTAAATATTCAATTGATAATAAATTTGTTTTAAATAGCTGCACGATTTGCATTGATACGATACTTCAGCCACAATGCAGCTTCGACAGATTCGCAGTGCTTATGACACGCAATATACAAAGGCATGGAGAACTAGGTACAAGTTGCAGATACATTCAAGGCATTTCATTCTGTACTTTCCCATGACCGAATGACAGACTGAAGTCTTCCGTCCTGACACCCTGCCCATCCACCCAGCATGCTATTTGGGTTGAATGTGGACGAAGGAGATTAACAATTCTGTCAATGCTGAGGACTGTGCCAGACGAACCAATGTCCCACTTTCCCCTTCAAACGTGTCTCTCCCATTTCCTGTCTGTAATGTAATATCCACTCAAGCCCAAACTCGCCTGATGAATGAGAGGAGAGCAAGTTTTACTTTCCACCACCACGGCTTCCTATCCTATTACTCAAAATTACTCCAACTTGGAAAAAGTAGAACTGGTTCAGCGGAATACATGTTATTAGTCTTCTCGGATGAAACCGTCGTCTCTGTTGACTCTCCAGCTGAGAAATTGGAGATTTCAACTAATTCATTCATCAAGCAAGTTTCTGAGGATTTACACACTCTTCTTGCCCTACTTTCAATGTAACTCTGTTAGGCTAATCTCAGGAGAGATTTGTTTAATTCTAGACACTGATGCTGCCTTTTCAGTTTTCTCGGAACAATGAATTCGAGTTCTATGCGTGCGTTTCAAGGGTTTCCTGCACTGTCATCAACAATTAATCTCCCTCGGGTCCGAAAACGAAATGTATCAATGGGACACGTGCCAGAGCAAGGTTCAATCCGAATCCCCCTGCATCCATGCATTCACCCGTCTAGGAAACAGGAAGTTACTAAAAGCTGGATGCAACAATAGACTCCGGGTCCTGGTCAAGCAGAGATTCGTCGAATCCATATATTTCAATTGCAAGCTGCATTTCAAGTGAAGTTTTCTATACAAGCGTATATACTAACGTAGTCTGCTCTTTGTATAAAAAAAAATTTGAATTCGAACTTCAGTCTACTCCAGTATAAATGGTTCTGGTTAAACTAGTCATTCATGCAAACTTGAATGAGTGCTACTAACTATCCGAGCCCAAGCACGTGATTCGAAGAATCATCGCGCACATTTCATAGCCTATCTCGCTTAACTGTAAGCAAAGAGAAAGAAAAATCCTATTCTTTAGTAACGAAAGTAGACTTTTTGCCATTTCTGTTCCTTGGAAATATTTTGTAGCCATCCTGATAGAAGATCTGTACAGTACAACACAATTACAGATAAAAGAAGTTTTTCCCGCCTTGCTAAACTATGTCAAATCTGCCGTCGCCTCCTTATCAATCAGGAGATGCCAAAAGCAAACCAAGTGCAACTACCTTTCTCCGATTTTGATTTTTGTTTTGAAATTGGACGGTTTCGAAAGTCACAAATTTATAATTTCTTCTAGAGGTGCAGTGGAACAAGATGAAAAACAAGGGAGACACACGTTGCTGATTAAAACGCAACTTTTTCTGGATGTCCAGAATATAGTTAGTAGGTCAGTAGATGCAATTACCATGTATGATATATGAATTACGTCTAGATTTTTCTGCTACCTACGATATGCTGTGAAGATAATTACACTTTTGTAGTCATACATTTATCATGAAATAGGCAATTACATTTTAATTTTAGTATTGTGTATATTTACTCACTTCAAGATATGCAACAAACGTGTTTAAATGCTAACATACATGAACATTTGGAGATTAATTAGACGTACTGAGCAAAGTAGTATCATTATCGTGCAGCCCAGTTCCTGTTTTCCAGCAAACTTTCTAAGCAGTGTAGCGAATCTCCTTGAAAACGGCGAGTATTTAAGCGCAAGGCAAACTAGGCATCAAACATCATTGTAAACATGTTAGAATTTAATTAACAAGAGGGAACAGTTAAACTTTACAAAAAAGTAGGAAGTTGGAATTTTGGACGAAGAAGACGAGATGAGTCCGGTGGTATGTTGAGAATGGAAGTTCCAAGAAATAGACTGAAGCAAATGCCAATAGAAGCCTGGAATATGGAATTCTGAATGCGTCAAGCCACTTCCATCCCCGACTCAGAAACTCCAACTAATATATTGTCTAATTAAATTCCTCCGATTTACAAGCGAGGAGTCTCGGGGCTATTTTAGACCAAAGTATCTCAAGCTAGTCTCCTTTTGATACATAAACAGTTTGAGCTTCTGAGCTTCCGAGGCTATATATATTCTACATTTCAACATACTATGTACATTATACGAGATATCTACGATTATAAATCTCCAATAGCCACTGTGGTCCATGCCCATGCCCCAGTTTTACAAAATTTCTAAAAGTGCTTTAACTGAACTATTTCCTAGTTCGCTTTTGTTTTGAAGCTTGATATTCGCAACCATAAGTGCATTTGCATGGATAGCGCTTCTTCGTGAACTAATGTAGTGCACTTCAAACCTGACCCATGCAGGTATTTCGATTACACGAGGATAAATGATAAGTACTCGCCTATTATAGAAATAATTACTCATTTTCATCATACCCCCCACATTTTGCTATAAATCGAGCGATTGGTACATTAACATAAAATTTGTGAGCGAAAATCGTTAATTCCATGATTCGTCCAATCATTAAAAAATGATATTCAAAAAATTAGCATAAGACCTGAGGCATTAATTGATATTATATGCACTTCTCTTTAATTTTTTCGAGAATTTGTCAATCGGGTAAGAGTAGTTTGAAAATCTGTGCTAAGCGTATGTAAGCTGCTGGAATCAACTCAAGAGAGTTGGGGTCATTATTAAAATGCTTGAATCAAAGTGAGACGTGTTTTACAATAAAATTAGTGTTCTATTAGTTACTGTACAATGCACATAAATGTTTTGTGTTCAGTTGAATTCGTAGTTGTATTTAACCAGAAACAACAACCAGTTGTTCGACATGCCGGAATTCTACGAAAGCACAGCAACAGGGCATCATTAATAACGTAAGAACTTAATGTGTAGTGCTAGATTGTGGAATTAATCTGCCTGCCTTCTGCTCATAGGCCGTTGAGTTAATTAGTAAACCTCACTTAGTTTCCACCTTAAAACTTTCATTTTGGTTTTCAAACAAGTGGTTGAGCTCAGTGGAACTGACAGTTTCCACTCCGACCACTACAAACGCCCTACTTTCCGCCTTCAATACTAATGGTTTAATCAAAGGCAATCCTTGTTTAGTGACTTGAGCCACTGACTCTGCCTAACCACCCGTGTGAAATTTTATGGAACCGAGTTTAATTTTGCACGAGATGGAGAGAAGAAGCGAAGATAGTGAGGAAGATGGGAACAGACGCCTGTTCCTCTGAGCCGTGGAGGGCGAGGCTACATCTGTGTCTAAAGATCCGTTTTTCCGCCTAGTCCCTTCCCTGATTGTGCCTTCGAGAGTTCGCCGAGTTACAAGTTTGGCAATGCAATCAGGTGAAAGGGCAACCAGAGATAAACTACCAAGGTGGAACTCAATTTTCTCCCAGAGTCCCATGTTTTCTTCATATCATATCTTACCGACTCAACTATCAGGGTTGTGAAATGAGCAACACGTTTCCAATAATTTTTCAAAAATAAAAGTTGCACCTTTTTAGCGCCTCTTCTACATAGTACTTTGCTACTGGTAGGTTCTGATTTGATATATTGCAAAGCGGATGAAATTCCGAATGCAAGAATATTACGATTTTTAATGTATGAGTATCTAGAGCAATGTTGTTCAAAGCATATCTAGGAGCTTAACAATGAAGGCTGACGTATGGTAAATACTTTTGTCAGACTCTTGTGGGCTAAAGCCAGTTGGGCAGAAATGAAGCTTAGAAATATTTTTGCGGAAAATAAAACTATTTTGCAAAACAGGATTATTCATGTTTTTCATGTTCTTGTTTCGTACAATTTGTTTACATTGTGAAACTAATTTGCTTCTCCTCCAGTTTCGACCTATCATCCGCCGACATGGGACAGTTGAGTAAAGAAACAATCTTGTATGTTGTTTTATTGTTATCCAACTGACCCATTGTTTCACATCTAAACTAATCTAAGCTAACTCAACCTAACCTGACTGATTTCTGGTTTCACCCAACTAGTGGTTCTCGGAGTGACCGATTGTGTGTATCCGCCCTTGATGTGTGGGAATTCATGTTCCACGCTGCGATGGTGAGTAATCTCTTTTAACGCACTAATTGAAATTATGCTAATTTTGGAATCCAAGAATTTATTCCTAAACATGCTTTAAAGATTTAATTCGGAATATTGATTTTTGCAATTTCTTGTGCTGAAAATGGAAATCGTCGTGTCATATATAACATTGACTTTTTTTTATACAGATATGAGATCTAATACAGATATGACATCTATCAAATACGATAAGCAAACATTATTTAACAACTTTAGCAAAGTTTTTCGATTGAAACTTCAGTCTAATGAAATTATTGAGTTTATTTGTGATTGCAGGAATTTGGATCTTTAATAGACCTGACCTCCTAGGCCGAAGGCTTATGCGATTACCCTTTCTGTCCGTCCGTCAAGGAATATTTCTGAAATAGGGGACTTATGAATATCGTGAGAATCTATGATAAATGACAACCCTGATCTTCCTTCACTTGGGGTGAGTAAGTAAATGTAAAGAAAGGGAATGAAGGGAGTAGTCAATATACCTTAGATGTTAGATAGATGAAGATGTAGGGAGAGTGGCATAACAAATAAGAGAGTCCATGCATAGTTGGATAGATGTGAAAGGGCATAATCAGATCGATACAGTTTCCAAGACTCAGGGATGGGATCCGAGGGGGACGGGGAAGAAGGGAGAAACTGGCCTGGTGGCTGGAGTCGAATGTACACAAGACTGATACTTGTCTCTCAGCTCGTTTGATTGATAAGCTGTAATGGAAGGGAAACTGGGGCGGGTGCCTAGTTCCTAAATCAGCCGACTACATGGAGGGAGAGGGAGTGGAACAAATTGTAATAATATTATGAGCCCTTCTCAGTATATCTATCCCTTTCATCTCAGCCACTGTCACTCAGACTAGCTTTCTCCTGCTTACTGGGCGCCAAGGAGCCACTAAAGACAGAGGAAGAAATGTATCAAATCAGATCCGAAATCTACTTCAACCAGATATTACCATATGCCTCCTTATCACCAGCTCCACAGATGATCAGGCCAAGACTTTAAGATTTAGGATTTAAAAGCTCTCACAAAAATACGAAAAAGGGACTTGAGTTCGATATATTGGTGAAAGTAGGCCAAGTTCCATGCTGTCGCCTCCAGGCTTGCCTCCTCGGTTTCTTGTTTGGTGCAATTTTCGTGCAATTAAAAATTCCAGGTCAATAGGTGAAGTATTAGTCGAGATAACGTGGTAACAGACAAAAAAGAAAGTGCACGGCTGTAGTTATTATATTAAGGGTATTGTAAACGGAAGCTAAAATTGATATACGTTGAGAACGAATTGTCGGATCTTCATTATCCGAACAGTTTTGAAAAGCTTAATGCATGGGTAAAAATTGATAGCATTCACATTTTGCATGCATTTTCCAAAATTTGGTGGCGGGTGTGATTTGGCTGTATATAAGTCCAAAATTTAGACATTTAGAAAAGTTAAATTGAAAATGTGAATGCTATCAATTATTACAGCCAACATTGACTTTCGAACACCGCATTGGAAATGTGTTGAACTGTACCCAGTAATGAGTTATTTCGACTTAAAATCATCAATTAAAGCGTGCGGAAATACATCATGTTACACAAGATTGGGATGGAAGATTGGTACAGCTTGTCACTTTCTAATACACATGGTGCTGTACTTCACGCGTGTGTGAAATATGGTAAGTTCAAATCTCAATCCTGTGTGCCGTTGCGTGCCGTATCCTATGACATTCGTGCAGTGGAAGAGCAATGTGCACCAATGCGGGAAAAGTTGTTATTGGATATAGCCTACTCTAATTTCACACTGTATGGAATTTGCCTCTGTTTACAACCACCAAGGTTTAGATTATTGAATGGGGTGTTTATTCAGTAGAAGGAAGATTTTAAAATCTAGAGCCAAAGCCTGATGATGATATATGATTATGATGGGTAGTGTATAAACCTTTTTAAGAGTTCTCTGCCAGAATCCAGTTGGGCACGGGGAATGAGGAAAATAAGTGTTTTGGGTGTATTCATTTCATTTGTCAGATTTTCACGCTTCCTTGACGAGAACGGATGCTGAAGAATCATCAAGAGAAAGGAGACGACGGATACAATGAACTCTACCCAGAGAGACCTACGATTCCTCGTTTTGCTGCAGCAAACCGTTTCCCCTGTGATTCTGGTCTTGGTCTGGCAAAGCAACTAGCAACATACGACCACCGCTTCCACCCCAAATAACATCTAAAATGCTTTGCGTCTCTGGGACTCGGATTTTTGTGTGCGTTGAAAGAGGCTTTAAAACGTAGACCGTGAACGTAAAGTTTACTCGCGGAGTACCAAATCGGGCTTTTCAATTGAAGACCCAAGAGACGCTCACTGCCAAAAAGATTGTTATATCCGAGCTCTCAGTATTCTAATTGAATTCCTTGGGATTATCATCACTCGGGCTCCTGCAGGGAAAAGTTAGCCTCAGTTCAGGCAACAACCTCCACAACCCGCAACTTTCTCTTCTCTATATCCATTAGGTGGGGGAAGTATGGATCAGACTTTAAAGCCTTCTCAGCCCCAACAGCCTGATCCGAATGCTTGTCTGCCCAGCTGGAAGATACGCACTCCTTATATCTTTGCCATGCCACTAATAACTAACTAATACGCATAATTTGAAACAATCCATCTTCCCTACTCGAGAGAAGAGGTTGTTGGGATGGGAGCTTCCATTTACGTTACGGGAGTTCTGATTTGAGGATTCTCATTATTCGTGCAGAGCACGTTCAAGGGTCCTCTTCGCTACAAAATGCCTCGGGATATATGTGTAACAGATAAGTCTCAGTCCTAACTACACACGGACATGTTGGTGAATAAATCCTCTGCTCCACTGCTATATATATCCAATTGTTTTTACTCAGGAGCTCCACAGATTTCAGATACTTACAGACTGGGATGTGTCTATTGATTTAAATGCTCGACAGGCGTTGACCCTAATTCTCAGTTCAATTTATTTGTTTTCAAGTTTCATCAGGGTAGGCATTCTATGGTATTATGCAGTAAGTACTCGACTGGATTGAAGTAAATATTATTTAACAGGATGTAACCACACATTGTACCCACCCATTGTAACTACTGAAGAATTCACTTTCACTAGTTTTTTGGCTTTGCAAATACGTAGTTCTCGATTTGGTTGAATTCAGGAACACGGAATACGTGGTATCCACCCATGGAGAAAGTTACATGGTAACCACCCATTTGGCTGAGACAAACTTGAAACTAGCCTAACCAGAATTTGCCCAAGAGTTTGTAAAGCGTTCCGCAAAACCGAACCTAACCCAAAGAATCAAAAATTATTTGCAAAAATCAGGAAAAGCGGGTGGTAACCAAGTGACTTTCTCTATGGGTGGTTGCCACGTCTTCCCTGATCCTGAAGTTATCTGTCGATTTTTGAGGTTGGGTTAGGTTGTGCCAAAAACAAGGATTTTTAGGTAAATTCTTGGCTAGCTTAGGCTTGTCGGATTTTTGGGATGGTTACAATGGGTGGCTACAATAGGTGACTATAACCTGTGCCAGAATCTTCACTTTAACCCTTGTTCAACCTTATTTTCAGTTTTTGACTGAATGACTTTTGATTTTATTTAAAAAGTATATGTACGTACTTTGAATATATCAGAAAACTCAAAACTTTTAATTAAAAAGCTCATATTGAAAACACTAACTTGAGTAAAGTGAGATAACGCAATAGTTGAGAGTTAATTGATATTCAATTAATAGTATTACATGATTATGGATAAGCAATTTAGTTCACTAAATTGTTATAAAGAAAATTATGGTTTTTTATTGAGAATTTTTGTAATTAAAAACGTATTTGAGGATCAAAAACTAACTTAAATATTTAAACTAAGAGCCCAGCCCGGGTCTTTATATTTGAAAACTGGTCATTGGAACTGAGGGATGAGGGCAGTAGGAAAAGTAGCTTTTTCTTTATTACCTGGAAACATGCAAGTAAATCTAGTTAACGGAGCGTGAGAACTGGGACCCCGGCTTTAGCCTGCCAATCATTCGGAGGAAATGCACGGACGGTTCCAAAATTGAGACTGACTTTCTCCCACCGTCCCGTTTCCGCTTTTACTCTACGTGATGAGAAAGCGTACTCAAGTCATTAAATTAAGATTAATAAAATATAGGTAGGGTTCCCCTATGGGAGATCTCTCATCCTCCCAAACTTTTGGGCTTAGAAAGTTGAGAGGAAACTTAGCATTGTTCCTCACAGATCGACTCTGTTTGCAGAAGAAGGGAAAACATGAGAGGGTTCTTCTTTGACACAAAATGGTTAAAGTTTCCCTTTCATAATTTGAGTGGATGGATTCATAATATATACGGAGCCGGAGTTTACATTTCATTTGATAATACATATAATAAATATTTTCACAAGGAAAACAAAGGAGCTTCACCAACTTCTCTCAGGCTTTCTCCTGTCTGTCTTCGCAGCTCTTCCTGTCTTACGCGCTCTGTCTTATGTTAGCGGAAGTGCCGGAAATCGGAAATGATCCCAACACCTTCATAATCCTCTAGGATGACAACTAACATCAGCTGAAGTACCTGCATTGGTCTGTCGCTCCTTTCATATGACTCGAAACCCTTGTCGGTTACAGTGGCGAAAGACTTAGTGGCGAAACTTAAATTTACTGAAGTGGCAAAAAAAGGGCACAAAAATGGTATTAATTTTGGGTCTGTTTTTGCCACATTTTGCCACTTATGTAGTTGATGGAAAATGATTTAAATGTAGAAATTTTGTTTTTGCCACTTTGGTAGAGCATGAAGAATGAGTAAAAGGCATGTATTAGCTTCCTTCCATGTGAAGATAACGATAAAGGCAATGATAGACCTTTACTTTTCATGATTAATCGGCAAACTAAGGCACTGACAAGAAAACATCCGGAACTTTCGGCTTCGGATATATTGAATATGGCAATTAAAAATGCCTCCGTTGCAAACATACAGAACAAAAATGCCAAAATGTACCGTTCGAAAACTTCCTGTACCCAGCACCTCGGGGAATGAGCGTTCCTAGTCTTTGATTCGGACAACTTTGTACGCGATATATTATTCAGAACCGAAAACAACGTCTAGGTAAACTGTTTGGTTGGATATATAATTTTTTTTAAATGCATTCAATGTAAGAAAAATACTAGTCTTCTATTTTAGGCCCTACATACCTACCTTAGCTCGTTGAATCTCCCTTTAAATTAAATCCAAGCTCGAATTAATTACTCTTTTCAGAATCTCGCCATTCAGGGAAAAATTTGTCAAAGTAATTTTCCTTTCGCCACTAATCCCGCTC
This sequence comes from Ceratophysella scotica, assembly GCA_034694025.1. NCBI lineage: Eukaryota > Metazoa > Arthropoda > Collembola > Poduromorpha > Hypogastruridae > Ceratophysella > Ceratophysella scotica. Next base: position 9,601 of record JAQFXZ010000232.1, on the reverse strand, counting down.
TAAAATTGCCCTAGTTCGCCACTAAGTCTTTCGCCACCGTCACCTGAAATTCTCGAAACTTCGTTCACTGAAACCAGCAGTAGGTATGCACGATTAATACATATTATTCCTATTTACCGGGTTAGAATTTAGAATCACGAAAAAAAGATTTAGTATTCTAAGATGTCTAACGTCTTAGCTTTCACTTCAGGGTGCATTTCATTGGTTATTAGCCTGACCGAAAGTGGTAAGTGTTAATTTGAGAGGAGAGAGAAAGTAGTGCCGGGTGGATCTTCAGTACCTAATACGAAGTCGATAGATGGAATTGGGTTTGTTTTGTGGTTTGTGGCCTCTGGCTCCTTTGTTTCACTAGTTTGTTTTGAATTTAATTGAAAATCTTGTGGCCAGAGCATACATTTCAAGTGTAAGTAAGATTCGAAATAATAATGTGCATATGTGCATTTATTTTTTGCTATTGTCAAAAATAGAAATTTTGTCATTCGATTTCGATTGGGCGATAGATAGACGTAGTCCAACATATAGCGAAAGTTTGTAAAAGCTAAATTTTTGCAATCCAAAAAGCATGTTGTATTTTGTGATGATGGCTGAATGTACATTGTAGTCTGCATTGCACATTGTGAGAAAACGTGAAAATAAATTTTTGTAATACACTGAAACCAGAAATAATACGAAAACCTTGACTCGACTGAGTCCTACTGGTAAGATTACTAATTATGTTGTTTTAAGTTATTTCCTCTTAACAGCCCAAAATTAGCATCCGAGATTAGATCTTGATTCCTTTGATGTATGCAGATAGAAATGCTAAGATCACAATTTTGGGCTGTCAGATCATGATCTTGACGGTCATGCTCAAGTTCGGTTTATTTTATATTAAGAAATCTTAATCCGTACTAAAAAAATTCATACCAGTTTCTAAGTGCGTTTGATCTTATGGTCAATAAATCTTAAGATCCCGGATCAAAGCTAACTTTGTAATTTCAAGAGCAAGATAAATTTAATCTAAAACGAATCCTACTCCTATGATCACTGATTTTCAAGGACAACTGATCTTCCTCGGCTCCGGAGGCGTAGATATAATACCGCGTTTTCATGGTATTTGAAACTGATACTGTCAAATGGTGATATTCCACTGACTCATGTTTAAGGAATCGATACCCGTTCAACCGAATGTGTATTGTTTACCTAAGATGACGAATGCACATACGAGCTGTGTGTATGTATTTCCAGCCAATAGCATTGAAAATATCTTCAGAGCGGATTAATATTGATTTGACGAAAAGTATATAAAAATAAGTTTTTGATTTTCTCTTTCCAATAGCTAGACCGAATTCGGTGTATTGTGACTTTTATTGCGTGTGCGAGATCGAACCTCAAGCCAAAGCCAGAAGCTGTAGCATAAAGCAACCAACCTAAATTTTGGCCTGCCTTTCTGTCTCTTGCTTTCTGGTCTTCTGCTCTGCTTTCTCCGCGTTGAGTTTGCTTGAAAGGCCGGGCGGGCGCAAGGGAGCTGAGTGAAGATCCTGAGTCCAAATGTCATTGATTAATGCGTAGCACATTCGTCTTAATCTCTTCCCTTTTTGAATTTGATACACAACTCTTCATTTTAATGAACTAACCAAGGATGATGAAGAAAGTCCTACCATGGATCCCGCCCCGCCTGTGACTCCAAGAATACGGCTATGAGTTTCTACGCTGGGTTCTGGTTCCGCTACGCGTGTTACTGGCATCAAGACCCCGGAATTTCTCCTCTTAGACTTGGCTTACTTCAGACATTTTACACACTTTATTATCTCCGTCTCCTTTGATTATGTTTTTTATTTCATCTCCACAACGCCTTTCATTTTCATTTGTCTCTGCTCTACGCACTAAGGCATAAAACACTTTGGATTGCATTCATCAGATGAAATCCGAGGTGTATGCTTTAATCAGGGTAAGATATTATGCATATTTTATAATTGGTAAATCCTATAATTTGCCTGAGTTTTTGCTGAAGGTATTCGATACATTGACATTATGCAAAGTTAGAGTGTTGAACATACCTGAATACGGAAACTGTTTTTGTTTTTTTTACTAATCTATTTTTGTAACCTTTTTGGAGAATTAGGTAACTACAAAAAATGATTGGTTTCTCTACAGCCTCAACAGGAATTCAAATTTCAGCTTGAAACAGTGCAAAACAATATGCAATATGTTTTTTGGTCGGAATTCTAATAATCGGGTTGAAGCAACAGATCTACCCAAGCATAGAAAAGTCGATCAAACGGATTTCAAGTGCTTTTCAAACCATAAATTATGTTTTGATTAGGGATTTACTTTACTATACAACATACGAATATGCTATGCGAAAATTTAATTTGCTTATAATTTCCAACGTGTAAGCTGTAATTTGTTCATTAGCATGTCAACAACATTAAATCATTCACTCAGACGAAGAACCAACCAGCAAGGAATTAAATATTTTGTTTTAGAACTTGAACAAAATTACGCCACCCCTGCATGTGACAACTTGAGACCGTCTCAAAACACAAACTGATACGCATTTTAATTTTCCTGCCCATTTCCATTTCGAGCATCGAGCACGACAGCTGGGTGGCGTAACATGGAGGCAATGGGCAATGAAATCGTAAAATGTATTAGATATGAGGAGTCAAAAAGTCGAGCTAATTTCTGAACACACAAAACAGATCACAGACCTAGCGTTTTCTCAAGTCATTGCAAGTGCATTTCATTGTCACCTAACCAAATCCAAAAATCCACAAAGCCTAACCTTGTATTTTGCATATTATAAAACAGCGAGCCTCTAGCTAGGCAGAGAAATGTGTGCAAATTTCTCTTTCCTTGCCGAACAAATGGGGTGAGAATGTTCGTCGGGAGTAATAAATAAGAACGCATAAGTATATGAACTCAAATCTATTCTTTTCGTGCTCCTGTGGGAGCGGCTGCAGCTCAGGTTAGGGTTGGCTTTTGGCTAGGCCAAGGCAAATGCGACTCGAAAAGTACGTAAGAATACAAATTCTTTGAATTTGAATTGGATCCTCGTCCCAGCATCCGCATCCCACTTACACGGCAGGACGAAAATGGAATATCTACGAGGAAATAAATATTCCTTCTACAAAACCACATTGAGAAAGGCAGGGAGGAAAAAATTCATAGCCTTTGTAGAATTATACGTGTACGTAACCTGGAGGATTAAACTCTCACCGCTTCTCCGCTCCCACGACGCTGCAGCTCGGGCTTTCCTCGAAAAAATAAAAGTAAGAGGATAGAAAATGTCAGGAAAATTGCCAAGAAATGTAAATGAACAGGAAAATTAATTGCTTGGATTCTGTGCAGGAAAAAAAAAGGAATAGCCGTCAACCTCCTGCTTCCCTTCTACACAATACTTACACTTTATTCTGATTTTCTGATTACATTCCCTCGTGTTTTTTTTTTTACTGTATTTAGTCCAAGTTCCCGAGTTGAGTACCAAATGAGAAACTCTAAATTCATGATTTAGTAGTGAAGCTAGTTCATTTTCCTTCCCAGCTCCATTCTTCAAAGTGAAAGGTGTATTGTACAGTTTTATGCAAATGAGACTCTTGACTCTTCCCATGCATATGCATTTCCACTAGGCCGGAGTTTCTCTCCTGGATGATTTCAGACGCTCATTGTATATTCATTGGGTTGGAAGTGGAAAAAGAAATTAAATTTCGTCTAAACATCAATAAAATTAAGCATGTCAAAGGAGCATGAAGGAAAGGAGAGTGAGGTGTGTGTTGACTGTCTTATTTGCCCACACAAGTATTTACAAAAGGGATACTCTCAAAGTGGGTGTTTGAGAAAGCAAGACTTCAAAGGGAAGAAAATCAAATTACGAAAAGTAAAGTAATTTAACAAAGTTTTGTATTATTTTTTTAATGAGTATTCTTCCAGTATTCCTGCCTTGGTGACACAAAGGTAGTTGGGAACGATCGAATTCTAGTTAATTTTACGCTCTGAGTTGTCAACAGAATCGGCGAGCGGAAAGCTTACAAGTTGGAGTACAGCAAAAGTAGAAAAAGTAGGATCTTTAAGTTGTCTTGTAAATTTGAAAAATATCTAGTTATGATGTTTGTTAAAAATTCTCTTTTAAGATTTGATTTTAACCTTATATTTTTGTCTTCATCAGAGAGTCAACACCAAAGTTTGCTATGAGCGAAAGAAGGTGATAAACAAATAAAAAATTGACAGTGTACTTAAAGGTTAGCATTCTCTGTTTATTTATTCATCAATTTGCACTTTCACTAGATTAATAAATGTATAAACAAGCCCTTTCGTAATTCATATAATATGCGAGGACTGCATGAATGCATACTGATATTTCCTGGAGTAATCTTTTTCATATTAGAGGCTAGTCGATGGATTTGAAAATTCTAAGTCGACTTGTTGTAAATCAATTGATATAAATCATCTGGTTTAGAATTTTTTTATTTAGGGAAAATGAGCACACTTAGCTTTCAATTGCACATTGCACCCAGAACCCCAAACCCAGAGTGACCAATATACAAATTCATAGACTAAAGGAATTCAGCTAAACAACTATAAAATTCAACAAACCAACAGAAAAATTAAACGCTGATTACAGTATACTGCAACAATTGTACTACTTTAGGTACCTACTAAATAATATTATAAACTAACGTGTACCTCGTAAAAACTAAAAGCCTGATCTGATCTTAGTACACAATTTTAATATTGCATCGTTGATTGCGCGTGGTTCAACACAAGACCTCAGCGTTTCTATTTTAAGCATCATTTTAGCGTATAAGGATTATACGACAATTTGGCGGCGACAATTGGATGGCGACATGTGGGCGGACGACCGTTGGGCGGGGCGACAATTGGGCGGCGACAACTGGGCGGGGAGAATATTGGAAGGTAGTATGATTGAGAGCATTCAATATTTTACGGCAAATTGCATTTGCGTTTAATGTTTTCCCATATTTGTCTTTGGTTCAAATTCATTGATCTTGTATTTATTCTGCATTACCCATGAATTGTCTTCAAATCCTACAAGAGCACGAATAACTATAATTTCCTTGTCCTGGGAGATTCAACTACCGGCCGCCCAATTGTCGCCCCGCCCAATATTCGCTCCGCCCCAATTGTCGCCTTACTAGACTTGCCGCCGACTCCAGTTTTGCCGGAGCGGAGTCGGGGTCGACTCCGAAGTCGAAAAATTGACTCCAAAATATGCCGGAGTCGGAGTCGGAGTCAAAAATTCCACTCCAAAATTTTTTGGAGGCGGAATCGGAGTCGAATCTTACCAGCCGGAGTCGGAGTCGGAGTCGACCGGAGTCGGTTTTTGAAAAACCGTAATTCTTTTCCCAAGTTGGCTTTTTTGAATATATTTAATTGTTTACGGGTACTGGTAATGTATTTCGCTAAATATTCGGTGCAATCAGCGCTATTTTGAATACGAAAGATTATGGTCGTATATAGATATTTCCCGTCCCATTGGACCTTATACCTGATCTGCACCTCTAATTGATCGTAAAGGATGGAGTGGACCAGGTTGTAAGATTGATGGTATCTTGATTTCCTCCATCATGTAAGGCGTATGGACATATGCACTGTTTCGTCCTTATCGAAAAGAAAGGATGAGTTAATCAAAAAAAATTGTATTCTATCGCCAGGACGAGTTACTTGTCGTGACAAAGTCACTACTAGTAGTGGCTATGTCAGTATTGTTCTGCAAAAATTTGACTACGATCTTCTGTACCGTTTCGGTTTTCGGTTTGCATATAGACGCCAAAGAAGAGCAATTGGCTGATTCCTGGCCGTTGCCTGCCAATGAGGAAGTACGATTAACGATTACAGACGGTCAATCGATGCCCATGGTCATGGAAATCTCGAATCATTAATCTAATCAATAACTTAGCAATATATTTGACCAGCATGCGTGCTATCTGTCAAAATCTCTCAAGTGAATTCAAATTCCTTTTGATACAATAGTACGACTTATTAAAGTGCAATAGACAATTTGGAGGAATGGCATACGCTGGTGAGAGTACAACAATAGCGAATAAGTAACAAGAGAAATGCGATATATAGCATAACCGTACCATAGCATAACACATATAGGTACATATTTACTGCAGGCAGACTCCAGCACATGAAAATGAAATATCAAGAGTTGAAGACGTGTATCCCGAAGGCAAAGTCATTGGGAAAGCATTTGTGCGATGACTAAAAAATTCGACTCCGGAGTCGGATTTTTTTGCCCAGGAGTCGGAGTCGGAGTCGATTTACCAAACCGACTCAATTGCTGGAGTCGCTGGAGTCGAATTTTGAACCGACTGGAGTCGGAGTCGAAAATTCGACTCCGACTCCGACTCTGCCTCCGACTCCGAGTCGGCGGCAAGTCTACGCCTTACGGCGCATAAGTTACATGTCATTCCGGTACTTGCGGTACTTATTATCGCATTGATTTGCACCCATCGGTCATATAAATACCTTACCGTGATCCGGAATACAAGTTCAATCCAGAACACACAGACTACTGCTCCCAAAAGTGATGCCCATTTTAGAAATATCGACATTATTTTCCAGTCGCTCAGACGGAATCCCAATTTTCGTACCATTGCATCTTCAAATCGTCTCATATCTTCCGCGTACTCCAAGTGGGTGACAAATTCTTCATATTTGTAGTACATTTGAAGCAAGCCTGAATCAAAAAATCTTTGTGCTATCCTGGTAACCTGGAATCGAGAATGTCCGGTTATTGTAAAGAGCTGCTCTTCTTCGTAAAGCGTTTGCTTTGCGATGTGGCATCGGAGTTCAGGATACCTTTTGAACATGTAAGCTTGCTCTCGCTTCCCTTCTTTGAGCCGTTTCCAAATAGTTATATTACACTGGGAATATATTTGCCTTAATTCTTCATAGCCCATCAAACCCATGGTCCCAACGATCAGGGAGGATTCGAATTCCTTAGATGTAATTCTTTCTCTCTTAAATATATCCCTTGTCTTTCCTCTACTGGAATTTTCAGAAAATCCAACTATACGGTAGCCATTGTCGATGAGATCCTTGAGTCTGTCAAACACTACGAATGGCGGCATGACTGTAAGGCAACTTGAAATTATGCTCTCATAGCTACAAGTTAGAACAATAGCCATAAGCGACAGGACAGCTAGGACTGGATTGACCTTGGCATTCTTGTATGCTTGGCGAAGTATTATTCCGATAATAGATATCCAGTGACCTTTCAACAAGATGAACGAGAGCATTGTTATTGCAAGTAGCATCCACGTGTATCTGTCAAACGGAATGACCCAAAATCTGAGTTGGAATGCCTCTCGATCATGAGAACGTGTACAGTAAAAGAATTGACTCTTTCTATTGTCATGTAGGAATTGTGACAAACTAACTTCAGATGCAATAATATTCGTGCTGGCCCAGTAGAACTGATCCAACAATGCAACTGCTTCGTAGTGCTTTGGCACTTTCGAAATATAGTAATTCGACATTGAAGCTCTTTTGTGACTCACAAATTCAAGACTAACATTTAGCATAGCACCCACATTCTCCATGAAAAGATGGTAGGCCTGGTGTCCGATCATGTTCGGCTGAGTCTCTTTTCTGTTCACGTAAAGAAATGCACAGGCCTTCACTTTATCAGTTGGGAATGTTGATGCTGATTGCATTCCCAGAACTGCAATTGTTGGAAGAAGTGATCTGCTTTTATGAGATTCGGATATCTGCTGCATTTTATGCAAACTGGATGTCCATGGCACTATTTTTTTATTTTTTAAACAACTCCTACAAAATGATGCTAATACACCACGCAGGCGCTGATGCTGAGTGTAGAGAATACCAACATAGATGTGTGCATCAAATTCATGTACAACGTTGTCATCTACGCTGGATAAAGCAGACAGAAGAGCCTTGTTCTTGTCACATCCCGCAATGACACTGTCACTGAACAAGTAGGAGTAGATCACGATTATGAAGTTTTTGTTGTTGAATAGACGACGTCCGTAAATACGTGAAAGTGGTTCTGAAAGACATGAATTGAGTTGCAGGTAGAAGTTTATTGAGCAAACTTCATTTAAATTTCCCAGATAATCTACCCCAAGGTCCAAGTCGCTTGAGTTTTGATTACGAGTCACTGAAACTTTCCACGGTTGATTAACGTGATTAGGATTAGACGTAATTAATAGCTCCATGACATCCAAAGAAGAGTAACTAAATTCAACATCGGCATTAATTAAGGTAAATACACAATGTTCGTATCCTGTCGTGTTGATTGGCAACGATTCTGCGTGTGAACAACGAATCCATGTTTGTATACATGCAAAACCCACCCAGTATTTATATTTCGTGAAGCCTCTGTAAAACATTTCAAGTAGTATGTAGTATTTCTCTGAAATTGGTAGATCCTTTAAACACGTAACTTTGTCACACGATGAAAGAGTTATAGAACAGGTCAAGTGGAATGGCATTCTTGAACTAAATATTGGGGACCTCCTTAAGTTTCATTTATACAAAATGTTTGAACTTTAATCTAACTAAAGCGTCGCGTGATCCTATCCTGAAACATTTACTACTCTGTCAATGAATAATGCATTACTATTTTTTAATTAGGAATAAGACGGATTTCAGGTTTATGCAAAAAATATTATATAAATATTTCTTTTGTTTTTTTCAGTTTATTGCTTTAAAGCACAAAACATGCACACCCATAAAATAGCATGTTGAACGCTAAACAATTAGGACATACACAACTCTTGGACTCCAAAATGTAACGCGATTTTTGTTTTGCATTATATGTCGTAATAGGGAAAAGCTTTGTTTTGGATTGTGATTTTGAAAAACTCTCTAACCTAACCTAACCTAGCCTAATCTTCAGCTAAGTAAAATATTCTCGCAAATAGTAGGTTTGAAAATATACGCTAACTACATCAGAAGTCTCTAAACCGTGGAAGTCCAAGTTCTGGAAATAAAGACTTTCCGTAGACTCCTAGACCCAGATGTTTACTTTCAGAAAGTTAAAAGTTTTGCTTGACTTTTAACTTGTTTCAACTTTGCTCACTCACTAGCATGCTAAATGTGCATGAGTGGAATATTGAAAAAATTGTAAACCGGCTTACCACTTTCTACGTTCCAACCCAAGCTCACCTTGGTATTTTGGTATACATATAGTTGTACTGTTGTGTTGGTTGTGTAAGAAGTGCAGACGTTTGACATTACCTTTTAAGCCGTAAATAAATAAGTTAGGATGTTTGTAAGGGAAAGGAGCACACACACATTCCAGTATTTGTATAGTAATTAATATTCATATAACTAATTTGACATTCAGCTGAATGTCTTCTGTCTTTCCATGCATGCACGTTATTGTTGTTAGATGCTGTTCGGACAGCGATTGTCAGAACGCATTCTCTTCCGCAATCATTTGACTAAGCTCTTTCCTTGTTTATGTAAATCTGGACTGCAGTCGGTTCCGCTCGCTTTCCTGGAGGTCAATCTCCAGGTATAAAAGCGGCTCCGGCTTGCAGGCCCGTCATCAGTTCCAGGCGAGCGACTAGCCTAAGCGGAACTCAGAGCCAGACGAGTGGCTCCCTTGGTCCAGCACGGACAAGGT
>JAQFXZ010000231.1:0-24704 GCA_034694025.1 Ceratophysella scotica | reverse complement strand
GAAAATACTACAATGGACTCACGAACTGATAATGGTCACCGTCATCACACTAATGATTTACAATTCCTATTCATATGGAGATAAAATGCGTATTAAATACGCTAGCATGTGGCTTGATAGTAGATATTGTTAATTATGCTCATTGCTCTGCTCATGTTTATGAAATGAGGTGAGGATTATTTATTGTTTTATTATTTTAGTGAGTCCCTTCCCTACAGTTAGTTGCTTCATTGCTCCCTGACTGATAAGCTAGGTTCAGCAAAATATATTATGTAAATCTTTGTTTTTCGAGTCAAATGAAATGGAAGCACGGGAATACTTTGTAGTCAGTCATTCAATGATTCTTGTTGTGTTGCTGGTTGCTACAAATAGTAAATAATACATATGTTTGTTAAGTAAAGCCAAAAGCCATTGAACATTGAAAGCGAAGGAGTTCGAAAGGTACGCTACGAGCACAAACACGTAGTTTAAAAAATTGTACGGAGTGTACTGTACAGTGCATTGAGAGGGTCAATTCAACTGCAAACTGCAATTGCAACGCACAAGAGGAATAGGGATGGATGGATGCCCTCCACTGCGCTCTCAAGTCGAGAGTCGCCACTAATTGCCACAGTTATATTTGCACGGTTAGCATGAGTTGCCGTCAAATAGTTAGAAATGAAGGGAGATCCCCTTCTAAAGTCCAACTGCCTGAAGGTTTCCGAATAATTAGTTTGTAAACTTGTGCTGTTGTGTGTACGAGAACCTGATATTTTGTTTAGACGCTAATGAAGAATAATTAGGTGTCATTAGGGATTCTAAGATTATCCTGTAAACAGGAGGATGAAGCGGGAAGTCGGAGAGACGGTCCTGATGGGCTGCTGCTGGCATGACGTGTGACATGGGAGATAATGGAGAATGTGTAACTTTATAATGCGGTGGGATCCGAGGATAGGGATTGCGTCGAACTGGGTGTCAGGATGTCCTAGTTGGTTGTCACCTTTTCCGACTCGCATGATTAAATTTTCAAGCAAGATGGCAGACGGGACGAGACTACTTAACGTATTTGCTCGCACACGAGGAGACAATAATGGCGTGGAAGCAATCAGCCACAACCTTCTGCCTCATTGCTTTGCATGTTAGCCGAGCGAGATCACATGTCAAACACCAGTTTCTCCTCTATTTGGCCCAAATTCAGCTTACTCGTCTTCTTGAGCTGTTGGGTGTGTAATTGGACTGTTGTTCCGCTTCGCTAGCTCGGAGTACGTAGCCAAGTGATGAGTGATTGAATCTCATCAGAGAAGCAAATAGTTCGAACGAACTTAGAGCTTCCACTTCCCTGATCAAGAGCAATTTAGCGGGATATCTGCTGGGCATGTAATTTAATGGCTGGAGGAATTCTCGATTCGAATGACGTCAAACGTCAAACCCCGTCTAAGCCTTGTGCGAGTAAAAAACAGAATCTCTGGGTAATATATTTGAAAACCTATTACAGTAGTTGTTCCTTCAATTTGGGAGAATTGGATCGAATGCGAAGGGACGCCTTAATCATACGGACTGACTCTCGACGTCGACATTATTCGCTGGAATTCTAGTAGTGTATTTGATGAGAAATCGAATACACTAAGTACTTAAGGTCAAGTATCAAGTGTCGCATCACCAATAATTTATGCAGGATTAATTTGTATCTACACTCATGCTGGACGACATGTAGCTTGTTCCATCATGTGCTCCTGTTGCTGCAATACTCTAGTCGAAGCGCGAGTGGATTTTGAGGTATTGAGCAATTCGTACACTTGTTTGTTAGACGGCTCTGCAATGTAGCGAATAGCGAAAAAAATATTATTAAGAATGACTCAGAGTATTTCCTCATAATTATGCTGGAGGAAGGCTAAATGTTGAAGCAAGTTGAGCTCATGGAACGAAGCAGCTGTTGAATAGTGCCGATGATTTGCTGAGTGTACAAGTGTCAAACTGGATAATTCCATTTCATTCGCTCGTCCTTTGAAGTTGAGATGTACTGTGCAAGCTCTTTTAAGTTAAGAATGCTTAGCATTTTTGTGGCATCATATTAAGCAGTCAAGAGACTATTTTTTACTTCGACGACACGGCATTGACTCTTTGGTCTTCTGGAAGAAAAGCCGGAGTACAAAATGGAGTGGATAGTGTGAGGCATGTGCTAAAGAAGCACACGAGTTTAGGGATTTGGAGGAATTAGTTTGCATCTGATGAGAAGTGCTGGTCTGAACTTTTTATTTCCAATTTGACGGCCTTAATAGGATTAGAATACAAATGGTAGGCAGGCGAGTGAGGAAGATGGTCCTCTGCTTCACTCCTCGCCGTATGGACTAATTTGAATCCAATAATGGGATGTACACATGGAACATGGACTGTCTCTGTTCTTAATACCTCGTCAAAACCCAGCAAACTAGTATTTTCCAGTTCCAGTTCCGAAATCCTTTCCCGCTGCACTCCTTGAGTGTTTAAGCTCTTTCTGGCTAAGCTCTGTTGGACGGAAAGCTATTTCTGGTATCACCGATTATGTATTATGTCTGAAACGAGGTCGGCCTAAAATTGTATGAAATCAAACGTACACGTCTGACATCAAATTAGTTTTTTGCGCTTCCATCGTCTATTTCCCTATTCGAACTCATATTTGGGAGCAAGTGTTACTCGAGAGCTAAGGGACAACTGGCGAGATTAGCTCCAACTGTTGCAATGAGAATTATGGCTTAACCAGTTTGAGAATTTGGATCGCCTTGCTCTACGTGATGTCATGGAATGAGTGCGGATGAGCTTAAAACCTGAAACTTTCCAGCGTTTAGGGAAATATTTGTGTACTCGTACGTTAAATGTTTACCAACATTTCCTGACTCTATTTGTCCTTTTAATTTTTGCAGAAAACGGACCAAAGTCTTTTGGCGCAGTTCTTTTACGCAGATGAGGACTTGAACACTGTGGCATCCGAATTGGACTCCTTCGACGGACGAAAGGATCAAGAACGTTGCACTGCGCTGGTGAACCACTTGAGACAATGTCAGGACAAAGTAAGTGGCAGAAGTTTCTTAAACCAGACTATAAATGAACTCGGCTCGTTTTAGTTCATGTCTCCGTTCTGAATTCCGTCTGGTCATTGAGCAGTCAGCTGTTTGGCTGGGATTCGGTTGGGGTTATTCCGTACTTTTACGATGCTACTGCACTATGATCTGCGGAACTGCACACCCGCCAACTTCTTTGTCTACATGTCTATCCTTTTATTTTGTGAAGGTGTTGAACATATGCCAGATGTTAATGGACGAAGTGATTCCCGAAGACAGAGCACCCAGAGATTTCCGGGCAAAGTTCCCAGATGATGTTTTGCAAGAAAATCTAGCTGGCCAGCTGTGGTTTGGAGCAGAGGTATACCCTTTGGTTTAACTCGTTAACAGTAAATAAATGTCATCGCATTTTTACCTTTTTCATAAAGTTCATCGAACCTATCTCTAGTTAACCGTCTCAAATATGTCAATTCTCTATTTTGTCGATATAGTGCTTGGCAGCCGGTTCGAGCATTTTAAATCGAGAATTGGAGTCAACAGCTATGCGACCATTAGCCAAAGCCCTTACGAAAAGTTTAGAAAATGTACGAAATCTCCTCCGTGAACAATGTTTCCGAAATCCCCCTGAATTTACTGAAAAGATTTGCGAGTCATTGAAAATCCTGGATCGACTCTTCGCGGAGTTTGAACTGTCTTACGTCTCAGCCATGGTTCCTGTCAAAACGGTTCATGAGTATGAGGCCCAGCAGGCTATTACTGTCCTCTTCTCGGAAACTGTACAAAGGTAACTAACCCTTCTCCTTCTTAAACTCCAACTTTTCTGTTCCAATATGCGCTCCAAGTTGGAAGGAGCAAGGAAACGAGATTTGGCAAGCTCAGCCTTCTATTATCTCCTGTTTTTTACGGCTTCATACGCCTCCTGTTAAGAAATTGGAAGTAAATCGCACGCTCCAGAAATACTCCATTGCATTTGAATTAGACAGTGACATGCGATATGCGAAAGCGAACAAATGGCACAATAAACGCTGCATGGCATGGGAAATTAGATTCCGAGGAGCTCATTTTAGATCCATTAACGGACACTGAGTTAAGAGCGATTCAAAATTCACGTAAATACAATTTCCTTTATTTTAAGCCCCAATTCAATGCTGATTGATCTGGACTGGATATCTGTTTCTCGTTTGGGTATCGTCTATTCAAAATAGGTGTCACATTAGTATTCAGGATTGAGCTTGTTGTTTTGAACAAAGTTGTTATCTGTTGAGGCTACATAATGTGACTACGTACAAACTCCCAGATTTTAAACCGGATGGATGAGGGTAGATTGAAGTGAGCAATTCTTTGGAAACAAAGCATCATGAATACTTAATTTATTCTTTAGCGTTCGGTCTTGAGAAATCAATAGGAATGGAAGCGTTTTCTTTTCTCATTTGTACCATCGTGACGAACATGTCCTCAAAATTAAACCTATTGACACAGGGCAAGCCACGCGCCAAATATACAATATCTTACGGCTCAATCTACTTTGTCTTTCCTATTGTGATTAAAATTTTACATTTTTTTTAATCAGCACTCGACATCTTGGCAGCATGCACGTTCTTCGATTGTGACATTACAGCACGTGTGTGTCAATTAAGGGTTGTTCACTACTTCTTTTCTGAGTCGAGGACAAGGCTTGATTTGAAAGTTTCCAATTTCGAAGTGGTTTCATTTTCCTTGAATCTTGAATCCGAAATAAAAACCAGGCCAGGGTTTGACATTGACATACGGTGGAGCATAACTTGCTGTACTATAAATTAAAAGAGGAAGAGATACCCGCGTCCGTGACCGTATTCTATCTGTGCACAATTAGAAGCTTCCAGTGTTTGCGAAACGCTTCCAAAACTTGTGTGGGCGTAGCTTACTACTCGCTGCTCTACAAGACAAGGGTTCGTATCATACCGTTGTTACCTATCAGCCAACCTGACATTTTGCCTCGTACTCGTATGAAAGCAAGGAGCTGCATTGATAATTTCGGACAGGCAGGTGAATTATATCTAGTAAGTGCAGATATTAGTGGAGCCCGCGCTTTGTGAGTCATTGAGTTGAAGTTTCACACTCCTGAAAAAAATGTTTTTTAAATTAAAAGAGCCAGACCAGAGTTTCGAGCAGATTTTGATTCTGCTTCAATTTTCTCCCTTTGTATTCTTCGAAATTGACATCTGGAGAGATCGGTCACTTGGACCAGGTCAAAAACCAGAATTTAAAATACGGTTGTCCTCTTGTGTTGAGCTGAGTTACAGAAGAAAAGCAGGATTTGAGTTTACGATGGATAAAGTTTGATACGTTATTCACTGATGTGATGTGATGTACAATCGTTTAGCAAATAGAAATACATACGACGTATTTATTTACATTCAACATTATATTGATAAGTTTGTGCGCCTCTTGACGATGATTCCTGTATTTAGATTGTCTGCAATAAATATTGGTTCAAAGGTCTTCATTTAGGTTTCTATTTGTAGAACTTGTATTTACATGGATGGATGAATTAAATTAATTGTCGACGTTTTGTAAATGCGTCTTGATTTTGACTGGAATAATTAAAACAAAGACGACACAAAATATTATTGTTTTGTTGGGCCTCAATTTGCTCCAATATTAATCAAATACTACCTTTGCTCGTGGCCTAATACGCAAGAGAAATTAAGACAATCGATAATTGAATAACTTCCTTCGCACAAGTTTTCCGCTTTTCTCCGTGTCCAATAAATGTGGAACACGAGCTAGATAGCTGGACTTTGTTTGAGGGGAATGTTAAGCAGACGGCCGTCTTTTGCGTAGTTGTCCAACATGTGTTATTTTTATTGAACTGAGTGGAATCAATCAAAAGACCAATGTTTGCACATGACTTGAGCGTGACATATTTTACTAGTTTTGAGTAATATTGCGATTTCCGGATGATGAGTAATGACGTGCGGTTTTTTCCACTGCGACTTCAAAAACATACGGGTGGATTGTGGTCTAGACTGTCCCATGTGTTGAATAAGCATTCGAGCTTCGAGCCGAGGTGCACGGGGTACTGGACTTAGTTACTATGTAGGAGTACATGTATGTAGGGAAATGTTAGATGAGCTGTATTTCTGTTTTTCGAATAATTACTATGTACGAATGTAGAGGGACAATTGAACCATATGCGCATCCGATAATCGCTTGAGCTTATTCTATTTTCGTACATGAAATAGCGCGTTTGAATTTTGAACAGTAGATAATGAAGGCGATGAGTCTTAGAGCTGCGAGAGATTAGCCAGTTTGTTAGCATAAGTGAAGTGCACATAGCATAGGTCATAGGAATTAGGAATGCAATTTGGTTTGACGTTCATGTTTCCGGGCTCGAGTATTTGTAAATAGGGTAGTATTAGCCCATGTCGAAGAGCAGATACAGTATACAGTTGAGACAGGAAATTAGTTCATTCGTGCCTGAACCATAATGAAGCATGTGAGTTGAGAAGGAAGCGTCTTTGTTGCATGCAGCCCTTTGTCGTCTTCCATCTTCATTATCTATTTATTCAGGTCTGCCAAATGTGAGGCTGGTAAACCACAATAAGCGGCAGTGCACAGTATCGACACTTGAGTCTCGACCCTGTTCTTTGAATTATTGTTTACCACCGCAATTCACACATCTCACTTCGTTTCGTAACAACAGCAGAACCAGCCCGGTCCTATTGAGTTGAAGGGAGCAATGAGCTTTTCCTTTTGTTCCTAATTTCTTGCATGTGTTAACAGTTCAGTTCAGAGTGCGAATGAAGGTATTCTTCAGTGTTCAGGAGAGTCGTGATTCCACATTTATACTTTATGCATGCAGTAGACAAGGCTTTTAGCAAATGCCAATCCGCAATCAGAGAGGCTATTTGAGGAGAGATAATGCCCTGCTCGCTGATGTTGCATGTTCTGAGTCTGAGTCTATTTCTAGTAACGTAAGACCGACTTTCGCGTCAGAATTGGAGAAGAATAGAGTTGAAAACTTCCTGGAAAGCAGTAGAAATGACGTGGAGCTTGTAGTTTCTACGGTTTCACGTTTCACAATCGTCCTCTCCATATGTACTCTTTGCTGTACAGCAAAATCAGCTTCTGCTGAGGTGTCGGTTGGAATGAGGTCCTCAAAGTCGCCAACTTTATGTCTATTGATTATTCAGTTAATTTCGTGAGAAGCATTGTTCATGGAAACCTTGTCGTGCTTCATGCCGAGGTTGTATTTTGTAAGCTTCGTTTCTTCTCATGCTATTGCCCACTCCTGGGAATTTACATCTGTTTAGAACTCTGTCGTCGAAAAGTAGCAGTGCCACTACAGAGATAGAGACATTTGTGTATTACAAACGACTACATTACTGACCTGAAAGTCATTCAAACTCGAGTTGACTTTACTCTGAGTATGTCAAGGAAGGAGAAGGGCAACGGAACGAGATAATTACTCTGTTAGAAATTCCACAACGCTTGGAATTTGGTACCGCAGAAATGATGAATTATACTGAGTGTCTATGATACGGCGGAATCGATTCTCCACATAGAGTGCAGGGAGCAGGTCAATTGTTTGCGTAACGTATAGAACGCTTATTCATTATTTAGACTTCCTCGTTTTGCCACGCTCCTCTAATGAAAGGAAATTAGGATGAACACTGAACTGAAACATCATTCTGTTTTCCAGGGCTCTGAACTTAGGCCTTCTATGTCAAGACCAAGTGGACAGCTGTGACCCAGGCCTCATGTTTACAATCCCACGGTTGGCAATTGTGGCTGGTCTGCTCATCTTCCCGGATGGTCCGCTCTGCTTGGACCACGGAGAGCTTTCCGATATGTTCCGTCCATTTCGTTCCCTTCTGCTCAAAATCCGCGAGTTGCTCTGGACTCTGAGTCGACCAGAACTGTCCGCTCTGGAAAGAGCTCTTTGTTCCGTGGATGAACCCCCGATGGAAACAGCCCAGCTGGACGAACAGTTGAAACAGCAGAACCAGCAGATAACTCACCACCACCACCACCACCATCATCGCCATCACGCTCCCAGCTCCCATCATCATTCTCCACGCCAGGACGAGTCCGCACAAAGACATGAACCTCGTCCTGCAGTCACAGTATCTGGCCAGCATTCAATACAGGACTACTTGGACCAATTCTGTAAAGACTTCCCCCAGTGCAAAGAGTTTATCTCCGACCTCCGAAACGATCATACGGGCCAGACCTCGAATGAGGAGCCGAACAATGAGATGACCATTTCCCAGTATTCCATTAACCTGAGTCAATCGGGCGGAGTGAGCGATGTCGTCGCTGCTACCCGCCATCAACTCGATTTTCAGTTACTGGCCAATGCCATGGCTGTTGCTCATCAGGCCAGTATGAGTTCAGGCTGCTGTGCGGCAGACGAGAGCGGAAGCACGACCAGTTCTTTGGGGAGTCAGAGTCCAAGTATGAGCAGTTTCTGCACCGGACACGAGAACGATACGCTGAGGGGAGACAGCGACGAGCCTGAGAATCCTGAGACTGACAGAACAAGCATTTGTGCAGCTGACGACGAGACGATCAGTTCCTGCTTAACTTTGGAAAGTAATGCTTCGGAGACCGAGGTCAAGGAAGCTCCGGGCGTCAATGATGTTGAAAGTTTGTCCGAGTATCAAGACACGCCCCTCGTGGAGACCCAGAGTGTGCCCAACGGGTTCGAGTCATGGAACCAGTTCCAAGAAGCATTTAGTGAACCGTCGAGGCCCATCCCTTTGGTTTTGGCTGAGTGTACAGTTCTGATTGAGACACACGACGACGAAGGGACACCTGTAATGTCCCAAACGAGCTCCAGCTCTTCGCATGACTCTGGACTCAGCAGCATGGCCGAGTCCGACAAGACTTTGTCGTCCGCCAACTCTCCGAGTGAGCATGTGGACCGACAGGCCTGCTTCGTATTTTCCTGCTCAGCAACGGAAACGAACGGAGAGAAGAAGTTGGTATTGAAGCGGATGGAGGAAGTTCCCAGTCAGAGATGTGGCACGACGACAGTTTGTCACGCGGTTGGTTCATGCCAACATCCAGAGAAGCATTTGCTTCAAGTTCCCGAACATTCAACGTGTGGCGGTCATGGACACGCGAACGGTCATCATCGCTATCATCTGCGGCTTCCTCAAACGTCTCATGAAATGTCGTCGTGCTCGGGAAGCTGCTGTAACAGTGAATGTAGTGCTTCCATTGGGTAAGTCAATGAAAGATTCAAATTAAAAATGAAATATTCGACCTTCAGCACTTTCAAGTCCGTTTTGACAGCCTTCACAGTGCCAGTAATGGTAGTTTTCTAAAATATTTATGGCGTTATCAACTCTCAATTTCTATCCATGAATTTAGATTGACTAATCCACTTTGTGCAAAGGAGCACGTTGTCAAACGTCAAACTTGTGGACTTCTGAATGAGAACTTAATCGAACCAAGTCAGTATTGTAATTCTATTGATTTTTGATTTCAGTGGAGAGAGTACTTGTGAAACGTCGTCTTTTGATTCCGAGTGTCAAGATGATATTGAGATTGCGCTGGCAATGCAAGCGGCAGAAATTGCTACTCGGAGTGAAGCCCGAGCTCGATTCAAGTAAGTTTGTACTTTGGCAACCCAAAGAAAGAACGGGTGACGAGGAATAGTGTATTAATCTGTCGTGTCGTTCTGCAGGAGCAGTGCTGACTTGATTCATCGGCTTTTCATTTGTATCTCCGGAGTTGCGGATCAGCTCCAAACGAATTATGCTGCGGATCTTCGTTCCACTCTCAAGTGTGTTTTTGCAATCAATGCAACGCCTTGTGAGGAAACGGAGAGTATTCATGAGTCGGGATCAATGTCCACCCCGGACCAGGATGTGTCCCCTGAACCCTCACTCGACGAGGATCACGATGATCGGGACGATCGTGGAATTTACAATGTGGAATCGAGTCATCAGGAATCAACGGATGTGATTTCACCGCCCACGTGGGTACCGGATGAGCTTGCACCTCAGTGCATGGCCTGCCTCGCCACCTTCACCGTCGTCCGCAGACGTCATCACTGTCGAGCGTAAGCATCATACTCTGAACATGCTAAGGATTTGGGAATGAGGAAAGCTAAAACTAATATTGGTTCTCCTTTGTAGGTGTGGGAAAGTATTCTGCGGAAAATGTAGCGGAAACTCAGTTCCGCTTCCACGCTATGGCCACTTGAAGCCTGTTCGAGTCTGTAATAGATGCTTCATGTACTCTGTCACTCCATTTACTCTTCCAACCAACGCCGGATCCTAGAAAACAAGAAAGTAAACATCTGAAATGGAATGAAGATGACGGTGTACTGCTGGAATCTGCACTTTCGATGCTTAAATTCAGGAATGGCCTAGTTTTTAAATCATTCTCGGGAGTCATTCAGTGTTGACAGTTGAAAGCTACAACACCGTTCTTCGTTTTACTCTAATTGTCTCTCTTGCTCTAGTTCTCGTAATGTTTACTTAGACATCCCTACATTAAGTAAGATAGTCACGGTGTAATGTAATTGATATTAGTTCTTGTACTCGGACTTAGACACTCGCGGAGAAGTAAACAATCGGACTTTTCGTTCAAAGGTCTGCTTTCTATGCAAATTCTTACTTGTGATGTAAAGAATGTTAGCCGGAATCGAATTTTCGGAGAACTGGGAATATATGGCAATGTATGAAAAACAGATAATCCAGATGGGCTGAGCATCCATTCAAACTGTGATTTACTCTTAAACACTAAGAATTAGGGCCAAAAATGCTTCATTATATTCTAACGACGCGGAAATAATAGGGATACATGATACGTTTAGGAAAATAGAAACGGCGCATCTCACTGTTGTTGATGAATATCGAATTCCATTCTCAAAATAAACTCTTCGAATAGAAAGGCAATCATGCAATTCAGTCAACAAATAACGAAATTCAAATCGAAATTGATCAACTTTTTGTATTGTCCTACAAAGTACAGTAATTGACTTATACTTTATACTGGAAACTCTCAAACGAACTGCGGTGGACTTTCTTTGTCATTTTTGAGAGAATTCTAGTCTTCAGACGATGTTGATTGATAATAATTATTGTAAGAAATTGTAGGTTAATTATAAAAATATTTGTGCTACCGCCTTCTTGTTTTCTGTTCAGTCCGGTTCCTCGAAGAGACGACGTAAAATGTGTTGAATTCCTTCATATCGATTCAATCCCACGAAGAGCCTTTGCTATTTTTCATTGCGCCAAAATAGTAAGTCAACTAACTACTTGTTACAAAAGAACCAAGTAAGATTATCAGAAAACAAAAGTAAAACAAACAAGAAAACGTGCTGAGCATTCTAAAAAAATACTTCTATGTAATGAGCAATTACCATGTTGCATTTTTGGGCTTATTTTTATTTTCTACTATTTTTATTATTCTGCGTTGCTATTCCTCGTATTGTCCAAATACTTGTTCGTCCAGTAAAAAAAAAAGTTGTGTACAAATGCTAGATTGCTTGAGTCTTGAGTAGTTTCTTGGTGTTTAGACGTTGAAATATACTATTTTTGATTTTTAGCTCTAGAACTACTGCGTAGTACTCACTACGACTAGGAACTACCTAATTGCTCCCTACTGTGTCAAGTTGGATCATACTAATTATTAATTATGCAGAGTTACGAATTGTCCGTCTGAGACCGACTATACTTTTTGGAAACGCTTCTTTGAGTTTCCTATCCTCTGTTGTGATAATCTAAAAATACATAGATTTGAGGTATAATGGATTCTTAATTTGAGCTATTTGTAAGTTTACATCACGAGTACTGTAATGTCGAGCTGTCATTGAATTTACCTGAGTTTGAAAGTTGTGTGTAATTGTTCAACGTCTGTCGGGTGACACGAATTTGTTGAGAATGAATGATAAATTGAATGTCACTCATAAGTCCTATACACAGGTCAGAAAAGTGTTGATGTTGCTTTTTTTTCTAATATTGATCAATTATATTTTTTATGTCAAGCCTATTGTTTTTGACGAGTGCTGCGTCTATGAGAATAGACGTAAACAATTTAATTAAGGGACTTGTTGAAGGAGAACTATTCCAAGGTGAATACGAATAAACTTACTTGACAAATACTAAATTCAGCCTCCAATGTCCAATCGTTCTCATTTGCTCAACAATCAATTTTGCAATAATAATAACAAACCATATCGATATCGCGTACCCTGGGCTTAGCAGAATACGTTTCCGAAGAGTCCATGAATGCAGTATGCAAAAATCGAACCGACAAAAGTCGAAAATCGAAAGGGCTTAGGTAAATAACAAAACAATGCCTATCAATAATACCGGAAACGCGTTTGTGTTGATTTTTTCTACTTATAATGCTATCATAGAATAATTAATGCAAGCTAAGTTGATTTCATCCGATCTTGTTTATTTCATACTTGGTGGGACTGGGACACCTACTGAAATTCTTAAATTGTAAAGTTTAATAGCATCCCCAGCTTTGGAATTGTCCACGTGTCCACGACCGTTGCGAAATCGCGCGTCTTTGACCTTGTATGGTTACGGTTCTTAGTGTATCAAGACAAATTGTGATAAGTGTTCATTTGTAGAATAAATTGCCGGGATTACACATTACATTACACATACATATGCATAGTAGTTCAATTCAAGTGATAGTAACCAGCTTACTCATGTTAAATGTTAACTATCAACGACCTTTGGTGGACGACATTTTGCACACCGGCGATATTAAAATAACTTGAGATATTAATCGTTTCTTGAATTAGTATTTTTGATTTCATTTTTAAGTCTTAAGATTTCAAACATCTTCTGTCAGTTGTGTTTCTCAAAATGATCTTTTCACATGAAGTGAAGAACATCTCATCTCTCCTACCCACCTCAATCTATCAGTCCGAATCCAATCCCAGCTTCGAGTCGAGATCGAGATGAAGAAACCCATCAGATCAGAGCCGGTTGTTAGGCAGGTTGTTAGGTGGATCATCAGCTTTAAAGAAAGTGGAATGGGTTGAGCTACAGGTAGGGAGATGACGCTGGTCGCGTCGCAGCGGCATACAGCGTAAGTGATTTCTCCAAAACAATCCATACATTCCGTTCCCAATCTCAAATTCTCACTTGACATCGCCTATCTCCTCACACTAACAACTAATCTAATCTCACTTCCTTCCGCTCGATCGTTTCTCGCTTCGTTCAGCCCAAGAAGTGCCAAGAAGTTCACAGCAGCAGCCTTCTTGTTTGTCCAAGGGCTTTCTCAGTTCTTCTCACCTCACCTTCCGTCAACTAACACTATTCATTTACAATACCTGCTCAGAACTCAGAATCAAACCAAATCCAAAATCTGGACTCCACATTCCAACATCACATCAAATGTCAACCAACTCAAAGGTACAGTCATTCAATTTCTTTACCGCGACACATATTATAATTGTACAATTAGTTCTAGTCCATACCGAAGTGTTTGAGCAATACTCCATTTTATGTTGTGCTTTATACATAATTTTTAAGTCTGTAGGTATTCGATATTCGACATTCGATAGGCTTACCAAGTGTCACTTACGTTACGTTGTACGTCTTGCATTATGCATATAACATTAAATCAGTCTAACAGATTTCAAGTTAACATTGACGACGGATAGGAGACAAATCAAAACTTACGACGGACGACGACGACTGAATGCTTTGCTCGCAACAACCTAACCTAACCAACGTAAAGTTAGCATTCTGTGTTAAACCTACTTAATAATAATTTGCCTCAAACTACACACTAGGAGAAGAGAAGAGGGTCAATAGTCAATACTATGCAAAATAAATTCTGTTGTTGTTGATGAAATTACAACATTACAAGCTTCTTCATTCTTGTGTCTTCGTCTTGGTACTACTTACTCAAATATTACCGTTACGCGACTGTGTACTGGGACTGGGACAATGTTGGACTGGCCAGGTGACATAAATCAGGAAAGTTGGAATGTTTAACTCCAACCTGCGGAACTGATGTTTTTAAATCTCAGTTGTCTCTCTGTTACTTGGTACCTTGTTTGTGGTATAACTGACAACTGACTTAGTAAATGAGAATACATTCTTTTCAGAATTCTATGGCCGTTGTCCTAATGTTGTTTCTAAAATTTTTGTGTTGACATTGTTCGCAGTGAAAGGATTCGTGGATCAAATACTGTACTCACTCACTAGTGAGTTTGATTGTCACTCATGCTCCGGAGTGAGAAGTGCAAGATGCAGAGGGAAATGGAACTTGAGATCGAGGAAAAGGAGAGGGACGATGTGACGATTTCACGTATGGACTTCCGATTCAAGTTTTTCATTGGAATCTTCCACACAATTCTATATGAGCGGGGACACCTTCCTGAGGACGCGTTTATCTTAACCGAAATTTTTGACGTCGATGTGCCCGTGAGTGCAAAAACAGTACTTACCTAATTTCAAATTATTATTGTTCTGATAAATCGAGACTCAAAACGCTAAGAGATGAAAGAGGCGAAGTCAGTGTTCTAGAGACAATCGCAAATATTCACTTCGTTCACACTAAGCACGATGCGCTTGATCAGCTGATCAGAACACTTCGGGCTACCACGGGACAACGGAACTTGATTAAGTAGTGTATGACATATAGTCACAGCAGCTATGAAGCCAGGAGGTGCGTGGCCCAAAATCCTCCAAATTCCAAAAAAATCGTGAAAATTGACCTTAACCTGTAAGGTCCTTTAATTTTTAGCCAGCGCCGTCGAGGCTACTGACTTGCTATTATAAATATTGAATTGAATTAGAGTTGAATTAGAATATCAGTATCATTTATATTTAAATCAAAATCACCAGCGAGTAATATCCAACAAGTGAGGCTCCTGTCAATCCAGATTCTGCACTTCTTTTCTGGATTTTCTTATATAGCCACAGACAACAGAAGGGAATGACTAATGGGAGCGGGCAATGTAGCATTTATTTCGATACAGGATAACAGAGATAACAAGGATTACCTCTGTAATTTGTAATAATATTACTTGCTTAACGGACATGATTTATGACAAGTAGATTGTCTATAATTTTTGGATCGCAGGAAAGCGACGCTTTTCTAGTACTTGTATCACATAGCAAAATTTTAGTTCAACTTGAGTTCTTTCTGAGCCGAATGTTATTTGGAATTGAACAGTCAGGATTTTTCGAAATGTTCAGCGGCTAACTATTCTCGTTCCTATTGAATTTCAGATTTGTTGCCACATCCGAGTGTTTGAGTACATTGAGTCCTGTGCCAAGAGAGTGACATGTTTGATGGAGACCAAATCTCTGGACGGCTTCGTCTTCAACCTTCTATACGACACCCAAGTTGTCCAAAGATACGTTTTCAAGATATCCGAAAAATATAATTTTAGTGAAGAACCCAGGTAAACCTCTAAGTGGCCTTGAGCTTTTGTGCCTTTCGTGCATAAAATGTGCGTTGAGCTCAAAAACTACGTTTTAATTCACAGCAGCTGTGGGAGTAGTTTGTTGGAAATGACTGAGACTGCACGCAGCATACTTCTTCGCTTCAAGGATAGACTTGTGGACGTCCACCGACACAAGTTCTGTGAATTTGCTCGGTTCCAAATCGTGCTTGGTCTCAATCCAAGCGGAATCAAGGCGATGGAAGGTGGTTGCTGGTCCAGGGAGGAGTGGAATCCGTTTCCCTGGTCAAAGATGATGAAGAACAAGAAGCTGTACGTTCCTCCTCCAATTAAAAATGGATTTATGTGCACCTTCCGCCCCAAATCCGTCACTCTGGACGCATTTCCCAAGACCAATGGCAAGCCAGTGGTCAAGGCAATTAGTGGAGCCAGTTCCAGCATCAAAAACCGGAATGATCAAATTCAGGAAGTCTACTTCGGAGACTACATGCCGCTCTCCATCAGCATCTTCGTCCTCACCTACTTCAACATTGACAATTTGGACTTGCTCACGGGGAATGCACTGAATGCATCACTAGGGTCCGATGCGCTCAATGATGTGGAGCCAGTCGAAACCGTAGAAACAGCGGATAAAACAAACATCTCAGCAGCAGCAACTGCTAAGCAACCGTCCGTTGAAAAGAAGGCTAAATCGAATCTCGTCGAGCCAAGTGGTTCAGCTCCCGGACCCAGCCATAAATCGGTGAGCAGGGCAAGCGTTAGTACTAAAGCTGTGAGCAAGGCACCCGCAAGCGTTAATGGTAAAGCTTCGACCCAAGTCTCCGCAAGCACTAGTAGTAAAGCTGTGACCAAGGTTTCAAATGTTAGAACTAAATCCGCAACTAAGGAATCGCCAAGTGTCAGCCATGCATTTGGATCCCTCAGCAAGGAACGAGCGGCTGTCAGCAGCACCACCTCCAGAAGTGAGTGTTCAAGCAATGGCAACAAGCCCTTGACCTTGACAAAAACACACTCCAGTCCAACTGCTTCTGCCTCAGGAAGCGGCACGAAACGCAGCCAGAGCGAGAACACAAATGACAGTAAAAAGAAGGTGCTCAAAACGGACAAGCGGAGTCCAAGTCCAAGTCCGTCTTCGTCACCAAAGAAGTCACCCGCAAGAAGTAAATACTCAATATCCTTCGCCCCAGCAGCACTGACAACTAAATCCAAAGTGAGTTTAGACTCTAGCTCCAACGGCCCCAAGATAACCTACCGGGCTGCACCCTTCTCAAGTCCACCTCTTCTAACCAGAAAGTTTGCAAAGCTAGCCCCGTGATCTAGATCTAACGTAGCTATCGTATATTATTAAAAGAAACCTTTTAGCTTTAATTCTAGTATTGAGGACCAAATATCCCTTTGGTTTAGAAGGCTGGTTTTTGGAGACAGTATTGACTTCGAAAGGTCGATTTATCAAAAACAATGATTTAGGGCTTCACGTTTTCAAGAAAAATTCTGGAAATTGATTTAGAAATACTTTGAACTGGGCAAAACATTAATGCGTCAACAAAAATATAGAAAAGCCCAGCTAATTTCCCAGGCTATTTCTTTAAATTCATTTCTGTCAAGTTAGGTCAGGTTTTCCTAAACGGGCTCAAAGACTAACCGTTATTTCATTATTTTAGTTTAAGAGCGCGCTAACTTGATTAGGATGACCATTTAAGGATTAGCCTGGGCAATTAGCCTGGCTTTCTATATTTTTGTTGACTCCACGCTGACGCATAAATTACAAGCCTTTGAACTGTAAGTACTCCATGTAATCCTGTTCTCGTGCTTATAATGTGTTGCAAGATAAAGGACCTAATTCTGCGTTAGTTTGACCTAAGTTGACTGTTCAGTGGTAGCCATATTTCGATGAGAATCTGCTATTTCTAATTAGTTGGTTTCTTTTAATGGATAGTTTCGAATAAGTAGCAGCTAATTAAGCCGAACGTAGGGACATGCAGTAGCAGTATGTATTTTCCCTAGATTCTAAGCAACAGTTGCTCGAAAGTGAACTGTGCTGTGAAACTGGATAAAAAGTCCCAACTTAGTCCAAGTATCCGGTCTGAACTTCAAGCACTCGGAAGATGAGTGAGCATTTGGCTTTGAGCAGTCGTCTGCTGCTGCAAAGCATGAAATGGGAAGTTCTGGTTTGTGTCAAGTCGAGCAAAACGCGTTTGGAGCTGACGGGTGTGGAAGCACATCCCCACATCATCTTCTTCTGATCCAGACATAAGGGATGATTATCATGAAATGATATTAAATAATGTGGTCTTTATAAAATAGGATTGTGGACGTTGACTGTTTTTCTATTATTCAACCATGTTTTATATCTAGCAAATAAAAAGTAATGGGATTCTGGGTAGGTAGGTAGAGCCAGAGCTCGGGATGCCCTCCCCCTCCCGTAATAATACAATAGGCTCGAGTGGAGACGTCCAGCATTTACATCCCGATGAAGGATTGTTTCTGGACTCGAGAGAGACATTTTTATAATAATAATAATATCAGGGATAGTACGAACTCTCCTGCATTGTCTCTGTCTGCACTTGTGCGACGTGCTTTGTTCCTCTCGCCCATTTGGTACTCTACCAGTAATGTGTGTCTTCTGTCTGTCTTCTCCAAATGAATGGTTCTCATCTCACATGCAATTTACTTTTAAATTCGATCATTTTCTTTGTACTTTTTTTCTACTAAATTATACCTTTCCACACAATGTTGAATGATACCTAGCATTGTTCCGATGAGACTTATTTTCGTCGTCCACTCAACAGGAGACGACGACAAGATGGGTCTTCGCATTCGACCTGTTGTAGTGCTTTGCTTACGGAACTCCAGGTTGCATATTTTGAAATTGTACATGGAAGTCTATACAGTGTAATGCTTTGTTATGGTTGACTACTTGTTACATTATATCGAACGTTTCGTCAAAACCTAACCTAACCAAAAATTTGATAGGTTTTCTCCCATAAGAAAAACATTAAATATACATTTTTTATGAACTATTTCAACATATGCCTCCAGGCTGAACATATCCCAATTAAATTTTGGCAGTCAAGAGTCAAGACCTTAAAACTGCAAATCTTTTTCAAGCCTGACCTGTAGAAACCACATGACGCAAAATATGGTCTAGGGATTACCTTTCAACTCACATCATTCAGTGAACAAATTATCCAAAGTGAAAATAGTTCTCTGAAATTTTCCGTGCCATTTTTGAGCATTTAGACATTGAAACTAGTATTTTGTTCAAATCTAGGAAAAAATCAGAATTAGCGTAACCTAGCGATTTATTTTAACCGGAAATCAAATCAATTATGTCAAACAATATTTTGTTCAGTTCGGATTCTATGATCTTATTTATATTAACTGAAAAATGTATACAAAATTAAGAATGTGGTGCTTTTCTCAAATATTTCAAATACAGCCCTTACTCGCAGCACAGCTTTCAATACCAATTTTAGTCCAACAGAGGGATACCTTGCTGAAGCCTGAAAACCTGCAATTTGGAAGATCTTCAACATTTTATAATTTATAACGCCGTTTAATTAAAATAGCCTAAGTCTAATCCCACTCACAAAGTAGATGTAATGAAATTGTCCAATTATTCACATGTAAATATCGTACGAAAATATTGTAACTTTTACCCCGTGTCCTTCCCGGAGTTTAGTTTATCTGCAACATTTCATCCGTCAGTATTGTAACTCGTCGTGAGTAGTTATAAGAACGATCTTTCGTAGATTAGTTCCATCTTTGAAGTGAAACCCCTCAATTGTATTTGTACAGCCCAATGTAATATGACCTTTAGTACTAATCTAGTTTCGATTGTGTATTGCAATGCACTAATGCATCAAAGGTTGGACTACAAAATGTAAACGAATATTTGATATTTGATATTAGCTCGTTTATATTTGGGATTTGATGTTAGGTTGGCGGTGATAGTTAGCAATTTGGTGTATTTGATTAGATCTTGTGTGCTTATCGTGGATATGGTGTTCTGTAGTCCTATTGGTTTAGTCCTTTCCTGCTTTGTTCTCGTCGAATGTCCAAGTCTCGTATGCATAAAAAGTAAATGAGAAACGCCTCCCTTTCATGTTATTTCGTCTCCATTTTTTATTGTGATTGGATTCATTTTAGTTAATTATACTCTGATGAAATCCTATAATTTAGACTACCTTTTCAAGTAAATAAAAACTTTTTAATGGACTTTTCTGAGCCGACAAATAGCCTTCGACTGTGGTTTTTGGTTTCCATCCGCTCACTTGTTGTTCGAGTCGTTCCTTATTCATGCTATGCTAAAATCTCAATGGACGCGTATTAAATGGAAATGCCTTCAGCGTGGAACTCCTGCATTTGTAAACAAATCGACAACAGACAAGCTATTGGTACTTTGCATTTCCCCAGAAGTCGTAGGAGGCCTGTGTGAACTGGGAGCTCCTAATAATGCTCTCCGCTCTAATGGCCCTTCCTGCCCGTCTCAGGTCCTCACAGTCACACACACATGACTTTAACTCACGATTACTTGTCGCCGGCTCGAAGGGAATTGCCACTAAACTACCGATTTAAGGCACAAATTAAGCTCTATTATGTCAAGAAGGAGGAGAAGAGTCGAGGGAATAGGAAAAAACATTTAAAAACTTCTTTTTAACTTTTCTCTGCTCCTTCTTCCGACTGACTTGACTCTAACTGTGGCATCCTCTCGAATAAAGCCTTCCAGTGAAAACCACAGAAACCGAGTCAGCGAGTCACACAGATCAGAGGGAGTAAAGTACTGTACTTGTACATTATAATCATGATCTCGCTGACCTTTTCCACGTCTTCTACTCCCTCGTAAACAATTAACCAAATGCTCTTTCCTCGCTGTTAAATCTTGGGCTATTAGGCTATGGTCTTGATGCTACTCAATTCTCAGAGTCGTTGCCTGGCATAAACCATCTGTGGTACGTTCCTCCAACGAAGTTTAGAATGTTTAACAACTTTTAAACATTTCTCGACTTCCAAATAGCCCGCATTAAATAATTTCACAAGGTTAATCAGATGGAATTTTAAAAAAAAACAGCTTTTTTTTATTTTATTTCCGACATGGGCTTTAATCGTCAACTTATTTGTAAATCTGCCTGGCATAAACCATCTGTGGTACGTTCCTCCAACGAAGTTTAGAATGTTTAACAACTTTTAAACATTTCTCGACTTCCAAATAGCCCGCATTAAATAATTTCACAAGGTTAATCAGATGGAATTTTTAAAAAAAAAAACAGCTTTTTTTTTATTTTATTTCCGACATGGGCTTTAATCGTCAACTTATTTGTAAATCGAAGGTTAAGATTTACTGGTAAGAAAACCTGAAGTTCCATCTAATAGTTTTTTTACTGGCTTTTTGTCGAAAAATAGCTCTAAATTCAAAAAATGCGATAGAATGATAGATGTTTCATATTTCAACTGACAATGGAAATTGACCAATTAGTCGCGTTTCACAGGGGAACAGCACGTAACGCGTTCCGTAGTGCTCTATGCTCAAACGGGCGTTTTAAGGATCCCCATTACGCCTTCCAGCTCCTTCTATCCTAAATCGTACATTAAAATTGAGCGTTTTTGTTTGGTCTGCTCTGGTTCCTTTTTTACAAGTTGTAGTCAGGAAGAGGGATTATATTTAATGGTGGTTTTAAAGGAAAGGGTAGGAACCCTCCTCTGATCCTGGAACAACCTTAATAACATCTCAGACCAGCTACAAACTACAAATGATCATAATATTAGTTGTGACTTGTGATTATACCCATTATGGATCCGTAGGACAAGGAAAGACACTGCAATACTCGTCATATTCGGTTCAAGCCGTGGTTGTCTCTGTATCTTTGAAACGGATGTTTCGCAAGATGACGATATACACGAGACATCTCTTTTGACATATGGTATTAGGTAAATCCAAAGTCTCTAAACATATTGGGAATACTATCTAAATTATATTTAGAGAAAATAAATAGCGATTCACGGAACGGTAGGCAAAAAATAACGCTGATGTTTGAGTGAAAATACCAAAATACTTCAATTTGCCTAACAGTCCCCCTCGTCTGATTTCCCTTTTTTGTCTAACTTTCTCTTTTGCCTACCGTTCTCTGACTAACAGTTATTGTAATCGGCTATCCATTCTAGATCCATTTTCAAAATGTTGAGACTAAGTTTTGTAGACGTTGTCTTTTAAAAGGGTAGCTCATGCTCACCTTCATAATTTTAACTATTGAATTTTAGAAGATGTGCAGAGGCCGAAATCGTCAGGTTACCCAGCAAGGGCGGTTCTACCTGGGCTGAAAGTGAAAAATACGAATGATATGACTTATAAATTTGACTGGATTAGACTTTACAGCGTAGGTTCATTCCTTCTCGTATGTTACCCATCATATTTTCTCTAAAGTTGAGAAAAGTCAAAACATATTGACTGCCTATTTCCGTGCAGCTATTCCTGAACTCAATTGCAGTGTTCTTTATGTGGATCTGTTATTAAAAATGGAGTGAGGTGATGGGATCAAATCAAGTGAAGAGACAGCAATGAAGGGGCGTGGGATAAGAGGAAATAAATTCCGCTTACGGACCAGACAGTCGTCAGCATGAGAAGGAAGGTGAGAGTCGTCTTCGTATGGAGGATGAGACCTGAGAATCACTGAAGAAAAGCTGGAGTTCTAGCCCGAACCCACTTTCTCTGTTTCTCCCCACTTCTTCTTCACTTTGAGACAATTTGTTGTTGAATTTTTGACGAGACGTTTTTGTGGGGCGTTGGTGAAAGAGACAGCCAGATTTCGTGTGGAAATGGAGCCTGTTGGGTTCGGAAGACCCAAAGAGAGTGGCCTAAGTGAGAGTCGGAGAAAGTGAAGCCAAATCAAAGAGTGACGAGATAAAATTCAGAAAAGAAATGGGAAAGGGAATAGTTGCATTATTAATGACGCTTGAAAGAACTCAATTGACCCAAACTCTTGGATACACTTCCAGAAACACCTTCCGGCCACCCTGCCTTCGGTTGAATTCAGGAACAGGGAACACGTGGTAACCACCCATTGAAAAAGAAGATGGTAACCACCGGCTTTTGCTGATTTCGCTAATGTGTTTTGATCCTTTGTGTTAGGTTAGGTTATGCGGAACTTTCAACGAACTTTTAGGTAAATTCTGGTTAAGTTAGGTTTAAGTTTGTCTCATTCCCTTGGCGAAATCAGGTAAAACGGGTGGTTACCATTTAATTTTCTTCATGGGTGGGTGGTTACCACGTGTTCCCTGTTCCTGAATTCAACCCTGCCTTCCTCTCTAGCTCTCATCTTTCACTTGGACAAACTACGGATCTGTAGGGCTGACGCAGGTCCAGTCTTTCCGTTCTCCTATCTGAACATTCAGGGGGTGGATGCCCTGAAATCATTCAACAATGAATCCATTTCAAATAAAATCGTCACTCAATGTTTTAGGAAGAATCAAAAAATAGGCTACAGCACCTGTCCTAAACTCTCATCTTCTTATTAAAGAAAACGGCCAATTACCCGTATTGAAGAAATTAGCATTAGCCTGAAATAATTTACAATTTGTGCTACCGTAAGCCTGTAATTCAACTTAAGCAAACCCAATCGAGCTAAATTACTTTAAAAAAATACATTTACCATAGGTTAGGTTTGGCTTGGTAAGTTTTGTAGTCTAAAGAAATTATCTAAATTCCTGATAGAGCCTTTTGAGTGTTAATTAAGAAGCCTAGGCAATCCGAAATATTTTAATTG
The DNA here is from genome assembly GCA_034694025.1 of Ceratophysella scotica. Taxonomy (NCBI): domain Eukaryota; kingdom Metazoa; phylum Arthropoda; class Collembola; order Poduromorpha; family Hypogastruridae; genus Ceratophysella; species Ceratophysella scotica. Next base: position 1,545 of record JAQFXZ010000231.1, on the reverse strand, counting down.
TGTGTGTTTAATTAATTTTAGGTTAGGTTTAAATTAATTTTGAAATATTCTGAATTTTGAAGAAACCTTTCCGGCATTGGTTACTTTCGGGCTTTGATCCTGTTCTAACACGTTCATGGTTCATTTTCTATGTAGATATAAGACATGATTTCAGATTTGTCAACAATTATTTAAATGAAAAATTCAAATTTTTTTTTTAAAGGTAGGTATTCTTGTAATGAAAGTAATATACTTTCTAGGAATAAATTGCATTTATTTTACCGATACACTATATTATCTGATCCTTCAGACATTAGCACTTACTGGAACAGAACAACTAGAAAGCGAGAACACAAAGTAGCACCGAGTTTGCGTTCAACTACATACATTTCATTGCAATGCGGAATGATGCTGAAGATTACGTCAAAACATATTTAATTTAGCACCAAGGAAAATACAAGGTGAGAGTTCCGAGTTGGAACTTGGTACTTTTGGTGAGCACATAAAAGGCTTTTTGTTGTTGATCCGCAGCGAAGGCCTGAAATCTGAGATTATAGGTAGAGTCAATTGGAGACGGGAAAGAGAAAGGAAAGATTGAGCCTCTCAACGGAATTGTAGAATCTCATCAATATTTCACCGTAAGGAGTCCCGTAAAATTGGCCCTTTTTTATTCCCAATTTATCGTCTCGATTCTTCTAAATTAGAGAATGGACTTTTGTTACACTCTATATAATAGATGGACTTCTGGGCCTGTCCGCTTCAGCCAGCGCTCAGGATTCGAGGCGGCCCAGTGGCGATGGATTGGAATCCCTGTGCCTTTGAAGCACCGAAAGTTCCTGCATGAGCAAAAGAATTTGTATTTGTGGTACTGACTGGTTTGATTGTTTACTTCTCAAATTCAAACAAAAAAGATGAATTCTTAAATTCTAAATCACATAACTCAAACACCCAATAAAAATTACTTTTAATTCCAACAATCATATAAAGTATTTACCAAAAATTCTTAAATATTGGGTTAAAACAAACCGAAAAAAGTGAAATTAAAGTCGTATAAAAAAACCAATAAAATTCAAAATAAAACGAAGATGTTTAAATAATCATTTAAATATGAAAATAGATGCCAAAGCATAAGTCATGGCACATTTAATCAAAATATATCGAAACACGCCATAAATAAGAAGAATCTGCAAATTAAAAAATAAATTAAAAATAGCAGACTTTTCAACGTAATGCTTTTGTACAATCATACTTTTTGAAAATATTCAGTTTTTTCAACCGTGACTAAAATAAAATAGGTAGCTCCGAAAGTGACGAAGGAACAGTATTCTGTACTTAGCAGCTTCTGATGCGTTGTTTCAAGATTAGCCTAATTAATTAAGTCAATAACGACAAGTGATTATTTAAATTGAACCGAGTGTTGCCAGCTAATATAAAAAAACTTCACATAGATTCGTTCTGAATTCTGTCTATGCTATCCAAGAATATTCAGAACCAGGATAAACCATAAACAAAGAACTTGAGATAAACTTGATTGATTAAGCTCAACCCATTGGCATGGCGGATTTG
>JAQFXZ010000230.1:0-24726 GCA_034694025.1 Ceratophysella scotica | reverse complement strand
ATAATCAAAAAATAAATAAGCATCCTGGAGACGCTTAAATTCAAAATAAGCAGCTTATAATTTGAAAGTAGCCTCAACGATGCAGTACGCACAGGTCAATGACCTCCAAAACGTTTAGTCGTAAGCAAAATACAAAAACAAGCTTCGTCGTCATTTGGGCATTCAAAGCTTCGCGCTTATAATCAATTTTCACATTTTCCTTATAATTCTTGCTGGATTATAAGCAAATCAATTGAAAGCCCCTATTGTATCATTCTATGTCTCCGTGGGCGTCGATAGATATGTCACACATGCATGTTGCGAAAAAATAGTTTTTTTCAAAATTTTGAAATTTTTTTAAAAATCAGGGAGACCAGTTTTTCTTGTAAACCGGAAATACATGTTTTCTAAATATCTTTGAGATTATTCATAAAAAAATTCATCAACATTCATTCACAAATGGGCTCTGTGCATCTTCATGCACGAGACCCCGATTATGGCATATTTGACACTTTGAACCACCGTTCCCGCCCAGGGCGGAAGATTAGAATTCCGAAAATATTTTTCCCGTGACCCTCAAATGATGCTAAACGAATGGACATAGGCTTGATCGGATTGACACCGCTCCAACCAGCCGCAAAAAATTTTGGTCGATCGGTCAAAGAGGTCCTCCATGTTGACTGTTGACCAACATCATGCTTCAAACGAGACGAGAAATCACCTGGCGGATGCGGGCTCTTGGCAAACTGCTTCTCGGCACGACATCATTTGTAGACATTTAGTATGCGTCTCATATGTAAATATTGACTTGAAAATAAGATGGATGTGGCTCAATGATTTTGCCTCTGTTCTGTGTTCAATATTGTGCGAGGGTCATTCCAGTAATTCATAGAGCTGTTTGAAAAGCTGTAAAATAGACAAATATTTCGGATTTGGCTGAAACTAAAGGCAAGATTTGGCTTAAAGCACGGCTAAAGGAATAGTTACATTTCGGTAAAAATTGGATAAAAATGTCCATATGCAGTTTCTATTACAATTTTAATAATCGAAAATATTTTGTGTCACTTTTTCTGCTTTTCGCAACAAGTTTGTTTACTTTTTCCGTAAAATATTTCTGTCGTTTTCACTTTGTATTAGAGTAATCGTTGATGCGCTTCTGCGAACACAATGCAAATCTTAGAATATCTTAAAACAATTAAGCGTTGAAGTCCAGCTATTTCTTGTTTACAGGTTTTTTTAAATTACAGCAAACAACCGTTTTTAATTTGCAAGATTACTTATTTCGTCTGTGTTATATTATAAGTAAATTCTCTTGAAACGTTTACCAGAAACAGGAGTTCATATCTGCACAAGTGTAGAAGTACTCGACGAAAAAAATGTAGGAACAAAACGATCGAAATATAGAAAACGAGGTTTTTGACTAAAGTTTCAGTAAAAACTGTCCAAAAATATTTTTTTGGCAATTTATTTGCGGAAATTTAATTTACCTGTGCTGAAAGTGTGAGCGCGTTTATTCAATTCTGTTTGTAATACAGATTTTCAAGCAGCACTACGAACTACGAATCAATGGAATGACGCTCGCATATGCGGATTCCTGTGGTAGATGTAAATTCCTAGGCAATTAAATATCGCTATCGCTATATTGGTTTGCCATGCCACTAGATCGAAACATGACAACGTGACATTTTGAAGTATTTGACTCGTATTTATGCCAACTCTTCCAGGTTCTTGAAGCCCCGAATTCAGACTACGTGGACGTGAGCGAAACATTCCTTGAAATCTTCTTCATGATTATATTTCAACTGGAGAATTTGATCCTGAAGGTAAACATCACTTCCACTTGAGCCTCCCCTTGTTTACATTTTCCTATTCTATACATATTGTGGAATCTGTAGCATTCATATTCGCACACGCAGAGCGGAACATAATAGGATAATTTAATTACATTTCCTCAAGTTCCCCACCGTCAAGTCCACGTAGGATAATGTGCACATGCTGAATTGTTAATTGCATTATAAATTAACGAGTGGAGTGAAACTCGAATTTCATTCAGCTTAGCTCAGTAAGTGCTTAGAGAAGAGGAGGACAATAGGGATTGGATGCCAAAACAAAGGCTTTGTTTTTTCGCCTCCCTCCGTTCCACGGAGTGAAAGTCAGGAGAAAGTTGGGTAATTATAGTGCTAGTTGTTGGTATTTGGACATGCCAGGACTCTGAGGACCCACACGCATTAACTCCTGCTCCTCTCCCAGCTCTCCTGATATATTCCCTCTTTCGTGTCATGTGTATCTTTTTGCGTTTCATTAGTTGGTCTCGCACCCTTCTTCTCCTAACGATCGGTTCTGTACTAAATTACCAATTTAATGTAATTTGAAAAGTTTTATGGGATTTGGTTCTGGTTTGGGAAAGAGAGGAAATAATACCAAAGTAGCTTACCTCCACTCTAATGGAACATTAAGGGCCTAATTTAGCTTTAACGTCTCAAGCCATACATTTGTGGCTCATTTTGAAACAAACTTTTATGTTTCCAGACTTTCCATATCCTTCATTTGCACGGCTGGAGTTTTGTAGAGTATTTTATGGGAAAGTAGATGTGTTTTGTACGGAAAAGTACTTTTTGAATTACTGTTCCTGTACGTGTTTATTCTTGGGTTCAGAGCTCTCATGGTTTATGACGAATGTTCGGCCTGTCATCTTCGTACCTGCTTTCTCCATGCACGTGGAACTAGGCCATGTTCGTGTTTCGTGAGCACGCTTAGATCCCTTTTTTAGAGTTTCTCTACGGACTCAAAGAGCCCATTTACTGGAACTTCTATAGTGCCTCGCTGGCGTTTATTCATATAATCTGTCCCATTATAGCCTTTTCACTCCGGACACCGCACAGGGCAACACAAATGTGACTCTCAGCAGCAGGCATCCCTGCACGACACTCCAGTAGCTCAGTTCAACCTTGATCCCATCTTAAAATGATATAGTGTAGTCATCAACGCCTTCCTCTTCCAACCCTCAACTACTCCGAGAATTAAAATTCAAGTTTTCCTATGTTTGGTGTACACAGCTTTCCGACGACGAGCGACAGGCGGAAGTATGGGGAACTTTGGTTGAGATGACTAATTTCGCACGAAGAAGATGTCCAGAGGATTGTTGGGACGACTATCTTCCCAATGACCTCATCCTATTGAAGAACACGGTGCTTCATGCTTCAATGCGTCTTGTCATAGAGACTCTCATTTGCGGATATGAAACTTTCTGGACCGTGCCAATCGAAAGTGTGACGTATTTGGAAGTCTGGACGTCCATGATACTTTCTTTGGTAAGTGAAACCTTGATTGAATTGAAAATCCTAATCAAACGCCGTTCAAATGGAGAAGATTTCTGCGTGGGCAATTCGTATGATGCGGTTGTCAAAATAAACCAAACCTCATGCTATGTCGCCTCCAGCCTCCAGCGTTGCCTCCGCTTTTTCTTATTTAAATTTATTTTTGGCTTAAACCTAACCTAACCTACTCCAGCTTAACTTAAATTGGATGACGAAAACCAAGGTCTAGGTTAGATATGTTGGCTCTAGAGTTGCCTCCCAGCGTTCTGAGCCTTTTGTCGCCTCCGCGGCCATTGTCGCCTCCAATTACCATGTCATTGATGCCTCCCATGAAGCGTGACTTAATTCAAGTTTGTTGGGTTTGGTTAGGTTAGGTTAGGTTAGGCTAGATCACGTAACGTTCGGTTAGGTTAAGCTAGATCATGTTAGTTTAGGTTTAAGGCAAAAATAAATCGAAACAATTAAGGTATGCGGAATAACCTCTGGAAAGCCTAACCTAACTGTTGGGAAAAGGGAAAACTGGAAGGCGAAATTAGCATGGGGTTCGGTTTAGTTTGACCCCTAAACTAAAGCACACAATGGCCGTGGCCGTGCACGCGACAATAAGCTCGCACACTGGAGGCGACATAGCAATTATGCTTGTTTTGGCCATGCTTCCGCTGCGCTAAACATGAAACAGAATGACCGTAACACATGCACAAACTCGACATGTTGACTACTGATTTTTTTCCTTTCTCTGAACTTGGAAACGAGGAGTAATGAGTAATTTGATTCTGAATGATAAATGAGAAGAAGTGAGTGCGTGCTCGAGCGAGTGAAAGTTTATTCCCTGACGTCTGTTTACAATTGGATTCTTCTCCCATTCTCCCATTTGCATGCTCATCAATACTTTGTTACTCAAACTCAAGATGAATCGAGTCTCAATTACATGAGACACTCCTCTTGAGGCCACAAACGAGAATGGAACATTGAACCAAATGAGCAGCACGAAACGGTTGTAATCCAATATGTAGGCAAGGCAAACGACAGTGGTAGCAAGTATTTTCTCCGTTGAGTGGTTTATCCATGTCTGATTGCTTTCTCTTCGTAATTGCATTGCAACTGGGAATTGGGGCTTTTAACATCCAACTCATTCCACGACATAGAGACAACCTTCCATCACCTTCACCCTTTCTAAAAACAGGAGTCGGACTGAACCGATTTAAAGCGAAAAAATACAGTTGCATAATTCATTCTAAGTATCTCACACGTGTTCAAATACAGATTACAGACTACATCTGTTTGAGATCTGTGGTTTTGAGTCCTGACGCAGATAGCCGTGAACGATCTCTGAACTGGAAGCATGAAGCATGTTTGATATTTTGCGTCTCAAGAGTTGTGAACGCAATTTTCGATTCTATTTTCCTACAGCTTCAGGCAGGATATGCCCCACTTGCTTCTCCAAATGAATCCCTAATTTGCAAGGGTATCATCAGTTGTCAGTAATAATGCGTAATATGCAAGAGCATATTTTTGGGTGCATATTGGTATATCTTGATGTTTTCTTAGTTTTTGTGCATATTATAGGAGCTTCAAACAGTTTTTCCACTATTGCTGCATAGTTTGACGGTTTCTGAAATTTTTCCTTTTTGTTAGTTTCTCTTCAAAATTTTGGCTAGTTTATAATTCTTCAAGTTATCTTTTGGAAATCTTAAAAATTGAAACGGCCTGATTTTAATGTGATGCTTTCAAGAAAGAAATACGTTTTTACAACTTGGCAATTGGCTGACTGGACGGTGAGACTTTATCCCGAGTATACTTTTTTTGAAATTCAAATGCGTATTTTTACCTTGTTCCTTTTTTACATCATAACTGCGCTCTATTTGCATATTTTACCCGCATGTGAAGGCAGTTTTCCTGCATATTTTAGTGCAATTATTGAAGCCTTTTTACTGCTCACATGCCTTTCTTTTGTGATCGATCTTGCTTTTTAGTCACTTCAGCGTTTTAGATATTCTCAACGTTCAATTTTCAAAGTATATAGCCTTCTTGTAAAAATGTGAACGCAGACAGTTTCCAAGAAGATGTCAAAGTAAAGTATTTTTCAAAAGTAGGCCACCGCCTTGTTAACGTTTTTTTAAATTGTGCTTTTCTATTGTGCAAATATCCGTTAAATCCTGTATTTTGGGGAAGTCTCAATTCTTCATGTTTGAGCTGCAGCCGCATGGGTCAACCACTTGATTTTGATGTGCACTTGATACGGCGCGGCATTGGAAAGCTGAGCTGGCCTTCGAGAGAATGGAAGTATCTGATATCTCTTCAATCAAGCTTGTTTTATCCACCAAAAATAGGGCTTGAGTGTTGACTGACACCTGAAATGAAGGGACAATGAATTGAATGCAACTCATTGACCATATACCAACTATCCGTGTACTGAAAATTGAAACTTCTGTTCTGTAGATTGTCAGTTTCAGCTTTCAAACGCTGTACTTAAATAAAACGTGTGGCTCTACGTCAAGTGGTTGACCATGGCCCAATCTCTCTCTAAAAAATATAAATCGAAGCTCTTTCCCCTAGAGCCACTTCACTGTTGATCAATTAATCCCAGAAGATGCGGCACACGGTTTAATTCCAAGCCACATCTGTGTCTGTTTTTTTTTATTCGTTGTAATGTGTATCAATTCCACGGAAGTAGAAAATATCCGACAGAAACCTGGCGTTGTGATTGCTTACAATGTTCGTTAGGAAGTAAGTATAGTGGATCATGGGTTCTCATTGAATTTTGGGCGTTTTTTCTGGAACAGCGCTACGGAGGGCTAAATAAGAGATTGAAATTGAAACCTAGTGAAGTTTGATGAACCATGAGATGGCTTTTGTTTTATACTAGTTACTCCAGTAGGAGCATGAGATTGATAGGCCAGTATACAAAGGTAGACCACTCACTACAGTCCTATCAGGTTCTCTATTGATTTTGCTCTCTTGGGCTCAAAAGACTCGAGCTCTTATCTTGGTCGAGGCTGAGAGTTTTCTACAGAAACGGAAGAGTCTCGAACTCTTGACTCTACGCAGTTTAACCAAAGTATTATTCTTCGGTTTGGTCTAATTGGTTGAACTGCGGTCAAGAACTCCGTTCTGTTCGGGTTAAAATTCGAGCGTTCTTTCTTAGCATTTTGTAAATTGCGTTCCAGACAAAAACAGCGAAATCAAGACCGCTACATACAAAAAAACTACACTAAAGAATTAACTGAATACGTAGAGGAGGATTAGGCATTAAATCTACGAGTATGTTGCGAATTTACTGATGATGGTGCGATTGTAGAGTACACCTGTCATAATGTGGCGGTTTTTGGATGTCGCGGTTTTTGCCTGTTACGTTTAAATAGTGAATGGTTCAGTTTGTAGCCGAAATTCAAAGAATGACTAGGTTAGGCTAGCTTATGATCATGTTTCGTAATGCGCCTCGGCAGTTAGGCAAAAAAAACCGCCGTTGTTTTGCATAATTAGTTTTTGCCTAACTGTACCAGAATTCGCCAATAACTTAGCTTTTAGGTACTAAATACGTGCAAATTTCTCCCCGAGTCTGCGCATGGCCTGCCATGTTTCTTAGCGTAGCCTGTCAGATTCGTTAATTAATTGAGGATTAAACGTGGCCAGAGATGCCACTTTTGAAAGCATGCAGTGAAACTGAGACGAAACTTGGAAAGAGATGAACAAAAGAGCTTAAAAGTAAGTTTCGTAGTTTATGGAAGAGGTAAATAGTAAGAACACGCCGTGAGAAAGTGAAAGCACGCGTCAAGCATTATTAAAATACGTTCGAGTCATTATGTTTATTACGACATAAGTCCTTGGACCGCACGTGGAATGGTAGTGAAGGATTTGTTTTATTTCCAAGAGAAAAGTAGTGAAAGCTCGTTGCTCTGCTCATGGCTCTCAGAAAAATGTACTCATTAATTTTCATACGACCTACATACGAAGTGCCTGTAGTTTACGGCCTGAGCAATACTGCACTGCGTAGGTGCTGAAAAGTGGTTTATTCAAATTAAGGTCGGAGATGGAAGACAATATTGCGTGCTACAGTGGCATGTCGCATACATGCTGCAGCGTTCGCGAAAGGCAGAACTGGCCAAAACTGTCGTGTTGAGCTAGGAATGATTCATGACTAGCTTAATATTTTCTATTGTTTTTTGAACACGCTGTAGATGCTGTCCAGTTGTGAGAACTATAGTTTCAAGGGGTACACAATTCACGAGGATTTCGCGGTGAATTCTCTACAGACAATGGTGAGCCAAGTCGAGGGCTGGATCCGAGGTGAATGGGATATTGAGGTTCAGCATTTTGATTCGGACGTCAACCCAGCTATTACAGAAGCAAACCGTCTGCAGAGAAAGGAACTGGGACTTCAAATATGCAAGAATTGTGAGGAAATGGGACCACTTTTTAAGGATGTGACAACCAGCAGTCGACCCGCATCTCCTACAGAAGAAGAGAGTCCAGAAGATCGAAGTAGCAAAAGGGCTCGACCTCTTGAGCCCATTCCTGAAAACAATGACTCTGAACCAATGGACGAGTACGAGGAAGAATCGAGCGAGCTGCATAGCCAAGGACATACCACAGCCTACCAAAGGTTGGCTCAAAAGTAATTCATTCAAAAAATTCGTTATTTCGTGTGACTATATGTAAATTCCAATGGAAACTCAATGAATTAACACGTTTAACTTGACCGGTGATGTGCTAAGATCTACTACATTATTTTGTTACTGATTCAAAGATTTAGGTATTTTCAGAAGTCCAAAATATATATTAGATTGTAAATATATCTTATATATTAGAACTTACAAGGTAACAATTAGTGTTTAGTGCATATGAATACATTACACAAGACTGTTCACTTGAGCAAGTAAAATAAATAGGTATACATTGTAAATGATAGTTTTATCCTAATCCTGACTGAAGCGATCTACAAAAGATTCCCAGCGAATATAACGGTTCTCTGTCAATTGGGCTGAAGCGTCAAGCACACCAGGAATCATGAACAAGCGGTATTAATGTTGGGTTTGCTCGGCTGACCTTCGGAAATTAACCATAGACGGGTGACATTGAAAACCGGAACATAATAAACCGCATAACTCCATCGCAGCATTAAATTAGAAACAGCAACAAGAAAAAGTGCAACATAAACCCGCATCCGCATCATATCGCAACATTTAAAAAAGTGCAACAAGAACCGAATTCAAAAAGTCTTTTAATTCAATCGCAACATGAAAAGGTGCAGCATAAGAACCTCATAATAACTCAATCGCAATATTAAAAGGGACAACATAAAAAAGCCACATTAAAACGCGCAAAATAAAAAGTTTATCGTTCTTCATAAAACCTCATAACTCAATTGTCACAAAAAAACGCAACACAAAAATAACTATATTTTACAAATTAATTAAATCCAACCTAAACAAGTTTCAATGAAAACTTCCACGAAATAGTCAAACACCAATTCACGCGAGTAAATTACGATTTCTTAATTAATTAGTAATTAATCTGTAATATTTGTTTGATAAAACAAAACAATGACTGCCTTACCATACATGTACACGGTTGACAAATTAGGATAACTTTACAACCGAATTCAAGTTCGTTACTTAATGAGCAAATTTTAGCTAATAGTTATTGAATTGAAGACCCAAAGTTTAGTATTTAGTTCGTGTTACGGTTTCTTAATGTTGTTGCTTTTAATGTTGCGGTTTTTAACGTTGCAACATTAATGTTGCGACTTTTATGTGATCTACCATATGCCATGATCAACAGTGGATGCACAGGATGAACATCCACAATTTTAGCCAGCAAAAGCAAAACCCATCGCACTGTTGACAATTCGGAATTGAGCTGACAATTGACCGTACAAAAACCATTCGCACGGACACGGACAGTACGCACGCAGTAGACCATAAAATAAGTTGAAGTGATCATTTCCAAAACGACTGGAGAAATTGAGATGGAGTTCAAGTGAATACAAATAGATTCTAGTTTCCATTATTCGAGTTCACCAACTGGCGGTTGCCTGATCCTCCGAACCAGGTTCCCAAGGTTTCATTTCATTGTGGAGGGAGCCTAGTTCCGCCTAATCACATGCCTCCTCTACACTTGCACTCCACATCAATCCTGAAGAATGGGAAGGAGTTCCTATTAAAAAGAAGTACAAAGGGAGAGGGAGAAAGTTGAGAAAATCTTTGAGTCTGTTTCCATTCTAATTATTTCTTCGTAAATCTTTTGAACTGCAAAACTCAGAGTCGGATTCCAGAGTTTAGCTCCACAACTTCCTTCCTTCCCCAAATTCCCTACCTTTTCTATGCAATCCAATTAGTGTCAACCTTACGGATTTCATATTTTCACCATAAACTCCTTCCTCCTACCTCTCTAATCCCTTCCTACTTATCCGAACTGAAACAGAGGCGAGGAGGAGAAGTATTGAGTCCATGTGTTCTCCTAACCCGCTTATTGGATTCAGAAATACTCCAATTAATCCTAATGGAGCTGGAATTAAAGACCTGCGTCAACCGGAACTTCCTGCTCAGTCAAGAGAATTCCAGGATATTACCAACGTGCTCAGGAGGCAGCTCCCTTTATATTCCCTGCCATTTCGATCTGATCTCCTACATTCCATGTGGATTTCAAAGAAAGGCTCAAAAGAAGATTATTGGATTACTTCTCATCAAGCTGATTAGTAATCCCCTTCCAATCAGTAGGGCGGTGCAGTCGAAATTAAATTACATTCAGAGTCTCCAGAATCTCTTCAGCGTTACTAACTTTTGGGCTTGATCCAATCCAGACTCCAGACCGTGACGTGTTGATACTGACACTGACACTTCTCACTGTTGTGTAACATTGCAACATTTGCGAAAGAGAAAAAACTGCTATTTTTTGAATGTAAACTCGGGTCTTTCAATTGTTTTAACCATTTTAACAATATTTTGAAATCGTAGTACATAAATTACATATAACTAAATTAAATTGGGGAAAACATTTATGCGTCAACAAAAATATAGAAAAGCGAGGCTTTCTCAGGCTATTTCTTCGAATTCATTTCTGTCAAGTTAGGTTAGGTTTTCCCAAACGGGATCAAAGACTTACAATACCCTCATTGTTTTAGTTTAAGTTGATTAGGATTAACATGTAAAGATTAGCCTGGGAAATTAGTCTGGCTTTCTATATTTTTTTTACCCATAAATTACAAGCCATTACATTGCACCAAGCAATCGGGTAAAATATCCAAATGGACAGATTTGTTACAATTAAATTTTAGTCGAAACTTCAGTTTTGTCACTTTTTCCAACCAACTTTTTGACTTTTCTTAATTTTTTCTCTCATTTTGCTTTTGTGTTACAGTTTACACTAGTCACTGCTGCGCTCGCGCCAAAACCACAATTGCTGGAATTCTGGTTAAATTTTCATGAGCTGAAGTCCAGCTACTTCTATTCTTTACAGTTTACAACAATCACTCTTGGGCTATTTTCAAAACAAATTACTTTATCCTCCGTACATAGTAAAATCTCTTAAAACTTTTTTACCAGGAGCATGGAATTTTATATCTGCTCAAGTGTGGAAAAATTGACGAGTAATATGCACAGGTAAAGATTTTGACATTTTTAATAATGAAGAACGCCATGTTTTGCTGAAATTGTAATAAATACTGGCCGTATGGATATTCTTGCCCAATTTCTTGCTGCAGTGCAATTTAGGTATTACTTTAAAACTCTGGTGAAAGGTTCGGCTCAATTTATTCAAATTGGTCAGTTTTAGTGCTAGTTCAAGGACGCAAGTGAACTAATTGAATGACCCTCGTCATGCTTTCTTTGGCTGACCACTTATCACATTATATCCTACGTTTCGGCTGCACCAAGCCTAACTAACTGCCCATTGAAGCCATTTATCAAACATTGTGTAACATGTGAACGAAGCTACATAGTTAAGTATTCATGTGTTCTAATAATTTCACTACTTCTTAAAACAGTTTGACGTCCAAGCGGTACTCCTGAAACTTTGTTTACTACTACTGTTTTGTTTGAACAGTTAAGTGTGCACTTCTGCGCTTGACTAATCAGGTTTTAGTAAATATTTTTCCCACAATGCGCAACAACGAGCTGTCATTTGATTCACGAGTCTACTTCTCCACAGAGTTACATCCACGTAAAATGTAGACAATGCACACTTGATTCCATTGTGTATGATCCAAGAAATGATATATTTGTATAATAAATCCGGTAGACATTGATACATTGGATACTGCATTAGCGTCTTGCCTAAGAAGCGAAGCTATGAAGCTATAACCCACACAGAATCTGGAATGAGTTCATACAGTACACAGATACATAATTGGGAGACGATGGGGAAACGGTTCTTTCGTGTACTGCAGGATATTCTAATTGGAAGAGTGACTAATGGGTAGAAGTCAGAACTGTCTGGAATCCAGGACCTGGAAAGAGCCAATTATTCTCCGCCTCCAAAGTGCACAAGGAGTGGTCTCCAAAAATAAGATTGTTTATACATCGTGGAGGACTTAATATGAGAGGGTGGATTAAATAAAGTGACAAAGTATTACTAACAAGACTCCTTGGAACCAAACAAAGAGAAAGTGGTCGCTTCCTTTCTCAACTTTCTCCACTTTCTCCGCTACCATAACGATCTCCTGTTGGGTTTGGGACACCATGCTGTATCCGGTCCTACGTCAATTCATACTAGTCACGTTGGTCGTATGTGTTTGAATACACAATATACAGTACAGTTGTGATTTTGACACCATGTACGCGCAAAACAAATATTATAACTGCTAAATCCTCATGCTAAAAACTCGAGAACAGCACATGCCGAATTTCGTTCCTTGTAGAGTGAAGCTCACCGTGTGTTTATATTTGGCTAGTTGCCCTATTTTTACTTCGCAACATTTTTCAACGTGTTTGGACGTTGCTTTATGTGCACTTATATGTGACAGGTCTTGCAAAATGTGTTTGGCTACTCGAAAAAACCTAGAGAGAGTAGCTCATAGCCAAACACATTACGCACGACCTGTCACATAAAATTACACGTAAACCAACGTCCAAACAAGTTGAAAAATGTTGCGAAGTTAAAAGAATGCAACTAGCCAAATATAAACAGACGGTGAGCTTCACTCTACAAGGAACGAAATTCGGCATGTGCTGTTCTCGAGTTAATAATGAGGATTTAGCCGTCATCATATTTGTGTTACGCGTACATGGAGTCAAAATCACAACTGTACGTTGCACGAAATTCCGCCATTCGACTTTAAATCCCTATTTAAGCCTGTGTCAGCATGTCAGCTTGACAGTTGAATATGCCATGTTTCATTCCGCAAAAATATCCTTGTGTGGATGCAGATTGACGTGGAATGCGGCTAAGCCATGAAGACGCGGACTAGAGTGTCAGTTGGCTCCAGCCGTTGGTTTGTTGATAGACTCTGGTCTCTGGCAAAGCAGATAGGACTATGGCTTATTATGACTGAAGCTTTAGAACTCTAAACTCTGGCTTTTATTTAAAAAAGACAAAAACTAAGGGGAGATCTCATTCCTTTCAGTCCTCCAACTTGTTTTTATCACCACCAACTTGGAGGGAAAAGAGGATAAATCTGAAGTCCTCTGCCCTTTCTTTTATTACTACTGCTGCTCAGACAACACGACACACGACACGACACTACGACTAACACTCAGACTTTAGCTTGAAAATCAGGATGGTCGCTTGGATACTGACAAACCAGGCAACACATACATGTCAATCTCTACTGTGAAATACTTTCCTATGCCTGACCACTCGTCACATTCTAGCGCACGTTTCGGACACCCTAACCTAACAAAAAAAATCGTGTTGTCTCTTGTAAGAAAAGCATTACACAATACAATTTTTTATGCAAGATTTCAAAATATTCAGCCAAGCAAATGGAATTAATAAAAGCTTTTTCTTTTCTTCAATGTTATTTCAAAGTTGTTAACCGTATTGGTTATAGGTACGTAATTTTACAAAACCCTCGATTTCACGTCTGAAAGTGATTGTTTGCTACACTCTTTTGAGATCGGATGTCTAAACACAAATGCACTAATTTAACTTGGCAAATCCGGTTAATATTTCATTTGACTTTCCATTTACAACAGTATCGTTCTTTCAAGTTTCAACGTTCGAGTCATAGACTACATTATTGAAACAAGGAATTAAGGAAAGATACTTAATAAAAAATTTTAATTTTTTTAATTTATTTAATGTAAAATGTATCTGTAAAATGTAAAATGTGTCTATTATTATGTGGAAGGTTCAATAAAGCACTCATTATTTATTTAATTTATTTTAAATTAAATATATACAATTTTAACTTCCCTGCAGATTCATAACTTTATCACGTAAGAAATTTCAGGTTTCTCATCTCAGGCTCTACAAACGGTTCACAAGTTTCATATATCGCAAACATACGATCGTTCCTTGAGTATTGATCATTAACATTAGCTCCAAGCAATTGATTGTTAATTAACCTAATGCAATTTTTATCGGACACTAAAAACTATCGGAAATATTCACCATAAGCTAGTATATAATGTCAAAGTGAAACAAATCTATTAGGTTACAAATGCAGTAATAGGACTAGAATTGAAATATTCATTATATATGTTGGAGCTAATATGGATTGAAAAGTTCGGACATCTTTTTGGACGTTCGGACATCGGATCAGCTCTGATATGTGCGAAATTTTTACGGGTTAGAAGCCCATGGTTTCCGAATTCCCACAGCCGACCCTGCTCCTGCACATGGAGGACAGGCAGATCACTTTGGAGAAGCTAAAACTCCCGGATTTGGGGCAAGGGACAATAGACGCTCGACTACTACTCCGTTATCCCACAAAATGCTATAAAACTCGGAAGACCAGACGATATTTTCTACACCGCATACCGTTATTAAACGGAGCGAGAGACAGAGACGTGAGAAAAAAGGCTATAACCGTTCAAGCCCTCAAATGTACTGGAAAAACCTGCTTCCTCGGTCCTGGAATGGTCAACTGGAGTCTAATTAAATCAATTTCTCAGCTCTTCCAACACAGCTGCTCACGATTAGAGTCCAAAGTAATTAAGTATTATTTATTACCTACCTCATCGTTTTTAAATCGAAGCAGGCCAGGCTAAATCCTTTCACATAATTGCACAAATACAGCAGAGCAGGAGCTCCAGTTCCAAGTTCCAATCCCAGCCTCCCGGGTCAATACGTGTGGAGCCGCAAGTCGAGGTTGAGCTGGGATTGCGTGATTTGCTGTGGTCATGGAAATTTCCTCCATAAATGTTGGACCAAGGTAGCTAAAGCTATACAGAAACTCCAGAGCGAGTGGCTATGCTATATCCTTCTTTTCAATTAAGCGTTACCTCAGCTACCAGCTCTGAAAAAGCTTACATTCTGATCTCAGTGCCCGGTAGCACAATAGATCGACTGAACTGAATGACATGCTCACAGAGAAATAACTTCATTTGCAGAATTTTTCAAGGATACGTTGTACGATACACGCGAAGTCAGGTATTGAAGCCGATTTGGAAAACCAAGCATGGCTCGATACATTTTTAACCTAACCTAACTTTTCATATTGATTTTGACGAATAGGTTAACAAAAGTGACGATTTCGGGAAAATACGATAATATTGCTATTCATGCGAGCTTTTAATTTGAGAAATAAAAACATGCCTTGTGATTCAGTCATTCATTCATGTCAATTTTTGTGAAATTCCTTCAGAAGTTCAATTAATACTTTGACGTCAGTCATTAATATCTGAAAATTTCATAAATTAATACGGCCTTAAACCTGCTAGTCAAAATCAAATCAAAACTGCGTTAAGTATAGGTTAAAACTACTAAAATGTTTCACAAAATATAAAAAAAAAGTCTGAGCGATTACAAATTTCAAAAAAAAAAGTACTACATTAAGACGATCTAGAGTATTTGTGAAAACAAAAATCCAAAAAGTCACTATACCGTCGAAAATATCCGGAATAAAACTGAGAAATACCGTAGAATGGTTGCACATAGATTGAAGAAAACCTCCATCCGGCAACAAATTTTTGATTTTTTTAAAACCTTAACCCCGATGCAAATATTTTGGAAATCGGAAAACACTTAAAACCGATGAAAAATCACAGAAAGCATTCCAAAATGATCTTGAACCTGACTACAAATATCTCGAAGTATCTTAATTCTGGTTCAATCGACTTATTTTCGATAATAGTTAGTTGATAGCAATCAGTATCTCCAATAATCGCTAAATTTTGTTCAAATTTCAAAATGCTTGTAACCACCGCGCGATATCCGGTCACATAAAATCCCTGGCTATTTCGCATAAAAAAGCGATTCAAATTTGACATGCCTAGATTTCGTGGTTTGAGTGAAAGAGCCGATACAGCGTATCAAATCAACTTTATTGCATACTCCAGCAAAAGAACGCCCAGGAGCATGATACATGGCATATTTATAATATCATAGGATATCGATAGAAAACATCTCGAATCTGAGCATTTTGCTTTTCCCGGAATCAATCCATATACAATTCTGCTGTTCTCTAAATAATATTCCTGTTCCGAGCCCGTTTTCTCCTTGGGTTTTCCAAGTTCTTGTTTGGTTTGGAGACAACATGTGCTGTGCATGTGTAGACCCGGGGTCCTAGTTCATTCATGTAGTGCCTGTGAAGAGAAAGTTTTGTGTCGACAGAGCTGTAGACAGTTTCCTAGAATCTCATCATAAACACATATGTGTGCTGTGTGCTGTGTAGGATATAGAGCCCTTTCCTGCTCCTAATAGCACGGAAACTACCTTCATCCTTTGTGTCTTCGAATCTCCCCGTTGCCAGAGGGGGCAAGGAAGAAATCTATTTGAAAATGCCGAATGTGGGATTTTCCTTACGCGATGCTTGGACACGTTTCTCTTCCTTCCAAATTTGTCGTACTTTCTCTTTCCCTACTACCACTTCGCTCCGCTCTGATTCATCCTTGGAGGAACATACACATATTTATTTTCCCTGAGTGCACGGGATCACATCATAAACTAGCTCGTGAGGCTCGAGTCTTAAGCTGAACCTCTCTCATATTTTCACAAGCTATCTCCCTTCCGCCACGCTTCCTCATAAAACTATTTAACTTTATTCTCAATCCTTCCTTTATAGAATTTTAGGAGCACAGAGAAACACGCCAGACGCCACGACTCGGTGAACGTTCGATTCCTTTCATTGTGAAGATTATCATGAATTGATTCAGGATTTTTACAGAATCTTAGGAGCACAGAGAAACACGCCACACGCTACGAGTCGCTGAAAGTTCGATTCCTTTCATTGGAAAGATTATCGTAAATTGATTTAAAAAATTTGCGTACATCGTGTTTTTATCAGGGTTGGTGAATTCAGTTTATAAAAAAAATCAGCTTTAATATAATATAATTATTCCAATAGCAATTTCTAGGATACTTTCTATATTTTTAGCTGCTTTCTTCTAGGCTTTTTTTTAGTAATGTTTTTCCCGCTGGATTGTATTATTTGTGCAGGTTTCTTTCAGACATTTTTTTACAATTCTCTGCCGGACATTATAATTATTTCTAATTGTATTATTTGACTGGCATCTATATTGGATTTGTTTCAGGTATTACGTTGGCACTTGACATCTTCAATTTTTTTTGCAGGACATTTTTGGTTTCTCTTTTTTCCATGGATTGTTGCGATTTGTTTGTCTTTTTAACTTATTTCCAGATTTATTTGATTTTTTCGGATATCGTTTGATTCATTTGCTTTTTTGTCGCATATCAAGATTTCTTTGATTTTTTGTCTTTTTTTTTCATAGCATATCTATTTTTTTTTTTTTTTTTTTTTTATAACAAACCTTTATAAAAGGTTTCCACACATTAAAGATTTACAGACAGAAATAGATAGTAGATTTATAAATTGAATATTTCGTTAAATTCGGCCGATGGAGGGATTGTCGCTAAAACACTAGCAGCATTATTTTCTGGGATTTTTTGACTTGCTTTTGATTTCGCCTTATTTTTATTTCTTCTTCCGAAGAAAGTTTTAATACTTTATTTCTATCGCATTTTCTGAATTTCTGAGGAGTTGATGATTTTGTAAATGATTTTGACATCGGCTCTTCGTGTCCCGTTTTAATTTTTTTTTGCTGTTTCGCTCGTTTCACCCTAATAGATATGAAGGCATTGAGCAGATTTCTTGGTTTACAGGTATTTTCTATTATTTCAGAACGGCTTTTTGAAACATTAAATCCATATTAAATCCCGTTAAACGTACACAGGTTACACAGTCAAATTCTTAAGTCGTGATTCAAATTGTTCATTTTAATCATCCCCACCATCTGTTTCGCCTGAAATATAATTTGAGGATTACATATACTCGTAACCGGTTTTGTGGTTTACAAATCTGAAGATTTCCGGATAGTCGAATGAAGTTTCGATGATCCTGAGGGCAAACCTATGAGACCAGACAACTCGTCTCCATATATTGACTGAGGAGTGAAAATTGGAGAGTCTGTAAATGGAAAGTTCTAGTGCGGATGAGCCGGAGACCAGAGCAAAGTGCGGAGATGAAGAGCTGTTCAAACATATTTGACAAGACTTCCTAAAATTGGAATCAGACCACCACGCCACGGCGTCTCAACAGCCACCAGTCTAAACAATGTATTTGCATACTTCCGTCCTTGAGCTCACATTTGACCTGAGTCCGGAACCTTAATGAGTTTTCCAGCCCATTCCTTTCTTATGGGCTTGAAGAGGTTCGTAGCAGAGTTTGACTTATAGGAAATTTATCTTCTGAGGATTTATTTATTTTGGTGGCAGTAGTGCTGGAGTGGCTCAGCTCAGAGGAATATAGGATCTGAGGAAGGAAGAGAAGACTCCGACTGGGCATATGAAGTTTATGAAGTGTAAGCCCTGACTCCCATTGATCCATTCAAGTGAGTAAAATGTACAAGGAAAATTTCCACGGAATGGCTTCTCTGGAAGTCAGACTCGCCTGGCTTAGACACTTCCTATAACCCGAGAGCATTCCAGGAGGCACGAGGAATGAGGAGTAAGCACCCGCTCCTTTCACTCTGTCATCAGCAAGGGCAGGTCCTAGCTTGGCACAAAGTTAGTTTAGAATACCCACACTCAAAGTTTTTGCTTAAGCCTCAGAAAAAGATATTTTCGTATTTATTCAGTATTAAAGATTCAGTTCAAAGTTTATCCAGGATTTTCTTAAACAGTCAAACTACTTATCAAACAGCCCTTGTATAGTCTATTGCGATTCGCCATTCCATGCCTTGTTCCGCTATTCCTGAAATATTTAATATAGTTAAAATTGAATGTTTTGAATTTCACGACGACGCCATTCAGAAATTCTGATGCTTGGTTGTTTGCCGATACGATCGAAAGATGATTTCCAACATACGTTTTTAAAATGATCAGTGGCTTCTTTGAAATCATGGTTTCTATTCACAAAGTACATTTTTATATTACTGATTTTGATTTTGAAAATCGTAAATCGTAACGCAAAATCAATATTTACTTGAAATCCGTGATTTTAGCTGGCAACTACTACTAATTAACTGCTGCATTTGAAAATATTCATTCGTCATACTTCATTCATTTTTCGTCATTTAATTTGTTAAATTCATCATTTAATTTATTTTTTCTTCATTAAATATTATAAAGCGTAATTCGTCAATGATATTGAATTAATTCTTAAAATTCAAAATACGTGTTTTAGATTCAGTGTTTTTAACTTTGAATGTTTGCTTTTTAAAATTTTAATCGCAATTAATTTGAGCTTTTTTAACATTTGATTTGTACATTTTGAAAACACAGCTTTCACGGATTTTTAATTAGTAAGTAGAAAGTGCAATTCATCAACTGACCTGTTTCAAAAACGTGATTTAAAACCCCTAAAGTTTCTCTGATTTTGAATTTCAAAATAGCTAATCACCAATAACCTATTTGAAAACCACGAATCAAAAATATTTACATTTGCTGATTTTCAGTTTTTTTTTTCTGATTTTGAGCATTGAATTTAAGATTTGGGAATCCCTTCTCATGTATTTTTTCAATCTTTACTTGAATTTGACTATTGAGTGAAAATTCGATATGATCAGAAGTTTCCATGGAGGGAGACAGGATAGGAGATCCGATTCGTATTTCCCATACGATTGAGATATCGAATATCAAGCCAAATTGTTACAAACGTAGTACCGAACCCTGCTTGCTTCCCAAAAGCCTGGAGCAGTGGAGAAGTCGGAAGGCCCTGCTGCTTTCTCTTTTTTCTATCATCAGTTCCTGGTTCAAGCAGTTTAGAAGAGCTTCTGGGTAGACGTTCGATTATACGAACTACTACAGAGTATAACTGCTCTATATTGCAAAGTTGGGTATATTATGGTATTCATCTTACTCGAGAGGATCAGGGCAACCAGGCAGAGAAACTGGAAACGGCAAGATGTAAGATTCGCCCGTGCTCAGCTCAGCATTGAATCTCTGAACCGGATAGGATCTTTAGTGTGTCCTACACGAAATAGGCTCCTGGCTCCAAGTTTGAGGTTGGATGTTGGAAGTTAGAAGCTTCACATAACTTAAGGCGGGTTAGTAATTTCGGGTATTAGGAACTGAGTGGGCTCAACCAGTTTTATGATTGTCGTCACCCGTCCTGGTTCCAGGCTTCTGATCCTCAGTCTAATTTCAGAAATACTTAAATCTCAATTTCGCTACTAGGTTTGTATTGTAGTTTTATGGGCTTTGGCTTTCAGCCCAGACCCAATCTGTTCTTCTGTATGCCAATCAAATCACTCAATCTTCCTACGTACAGGGCAATGACACATTACAAGGTTTAGTATTTGTGACCTAAATTATCAAATCTTCATAAACTTCCGTAATCGGATTCTCAAGATTTGGATATTCCAGGTCGCTAAATGATCATATAGCATACGAATTCGATTTGTAGCACTTTACAATCGAATTCATGTAATTTTGATATTCTGAGATTCCGGTTGAATAGATAAATATGAAGATAAATAATGTTCTAAAAACTATTGGTAGTAGATTCTGTACTTAGCTTGAATAATGCAATAGGTACGTGCTTTGATGTTAGCCAAACAACAATTTAATTTTGTAACGATGCACAGTTTTAATTAAAAATTTACTCTACCTAATCTACCAATGGCAGGCACGTGATTGAGTCGGTTACTAATTTGTTCGTAATTCAATCAAAGCTTTGCTTTTAAATATTATTGCAGATAATTTGCACGGATTTCGGATGCGAATTGAAGTTCTGAAAATAAAGACATTGAATTGGGATTAGGAGTTCCGCCAAATTTTGTACGGGTTTGGGCATCGGGTCCTCAAATTCGAAAATCAAAATTGGGAGTTAACGTAACTTCAAACGCTACACGTGTTATGTGTTACTTCTTCGACCGGACCAGAGAAGTGACAATTAAAGGAGGGAATTCAGGCAATTTAACTTGCTAAAATAGGTCATAAATATTATATACTCGAATTTGCATGTCTTTGTGCGTCGTTTTAACCAACATAGAACCGTGTTACTTATTATTATGCACTGTTGAAGCCTATGCTTGGATTTTGAGTGCTATTATGCTAAAATAGATGAAAGCATATGAAGTTCAAACATCTCAAAATGAAATCAAATATTTGATGTTTTATTTCTGCTTTCTTCTACAAATCTTCTTCATATCTGCTGTAGCTGATGCATTATTTGAAATGATAATTTATTGATTTACAAAACAGATGACTACGTTGGTTAGTTGTTCTTGTTAATTTATTATTAATGTTTTTAATTTTTTTTAAATAGTTCAATCCATTAGCTGGATCAATGCATGCTAATAACAAATTGGGATCAAAATGAGGTTCGACGTTCAAAATAACCAAGTATTGGTAGTAAACGTGTTTCCTCAGTTCAGCGGCGTTTGTGTTTGCGGCTGCCCGGCGCCTCGGTTGCTTTGGCTATGTAAACGTCACACGTGACATATTATAACGGATGTACTTGCCATATTCGCTCCATGAGTTTATTTGTACCTAAATTAGTCATCTGGCCCGTAGTAATTAAATATTAGCATAGAAAAAATGAAAAGCAGTGAAGGTCGAAAATAGGATGTCTAATTACTTTCTTCTTCATATCAGCACATGCAAATGCACTTTTTTTTGCTTGTGGAGGAGATGTACGTAATCTACTCAAAATAAAACAATAAAAGGGAGAGAAAGGAACTTGGGCAACTCGGCAGAGCTTTATTTGGGAATGTGATGTTGATGGGAACAGGTACCATGGTAGGAAAAGTCTCGTTTGCGATTCTAGTGGCTATGCGTATTATATATATGCCCCTGATGCGATATTTATATCGATTTTTTTCTCCCATTTCTTCTTCGCACTGATGTTCTGCGTCTCCTCTTCTGGTTCCCTCTGCCCAACCATGTGTATGGCATGGCATTGTGCAATTTTCTCTACTTATTCCCACAGTACACTTGGCTTGGCAGTCGTATTACAGTCTACAAATAGAACGGAATGGAAAATGGAAGGAGCCGAGTAACGGTCCTGTATTGTATTATAACCGGAAATGATGAGCCAAATTACCTACCATCTACGTCAAGCTGGGCATGGACTTTTCTGAAGGCTAATGGTTAACCAATAATTTAGTAGAGTTCTCAGACGGATTTTTAAGTGAGTGTTCTGAGTTTTTGGGATTTTAGCTAAATTCATGCGACTATTCCAGATTTCCAGATCCAGATTCAATTTAAATGAACACCCAGAATCAACTCTGTAGTTCCCACATCATAATTTATCTATGAACTAATCAAATTTTGACCGACGCATACCTTTGCAAAAGTAGGCAAAAATTTCACAAATAAAAATAAATGCAGATTGATGCAGACTTCTTTTTATATTATTCGATTAATTTCAAATCTGCTTCTTTCAAAGACCAGATTTTTCATTTGATCTGACAAATCTTCAGAGACTGATTTTCACCGTATAGATTTTTGGCAATTTAAACAGGATTCAATGAGTGATGGCTAAATTACCTGACACGTGAAACGGAAAATGCAATTCAGTTTGAGACTCCGTCTTTATATGCAGTCGAAGTACACGGTAGACTGGATCGAGAAACCGAGGAAGAATTGGAATCGAAGACGGAACGGTACATAAAAGAAAATTCAATATCATGAACATAATCGAGTGGAAAATGATTTCCAGCAGTTGTCAGGCAAATGCACAGTGCAAATGGAATCCGTACCGAATGTAAACACGTCGAAGAACTTGGAGAAAATGCTTATCATTCCTTCACCTCGTCTTTTCTACCTTCGAGTACATTTCAACATCTGTATCGAAAACGAGTTTCAATATTTGCATGTGTATGATCAGCGTTCATATTGAGGCTATTTGCATAGCAGTGTGGGGTGTATTGATTGCAGATTATTCCATGCGTTTTACAAATACTAGCACAGCATTGCAGCGCGTTCCTGCTGAAATTCATTGAGCTTCAAAATACTTTAAATAAACTAGTACAAAATTGCATGGAAGCATGGACATTCGAAATTAACAATTTACCAAAATTTCCATCAGTGCTGCTCAGAATTTCTCCCGTTTAATTATTGGATGCACCAGTACTGTTTTTTTATTTATTTTAAAGCCGCTTAAAGTTTTCTGTAATTCTTTACTTAATTCTGAGCCCCTTCAAAAATGTAAAGATCATTTTCGAACACGATGGAAATCTCTAAAAAGGCTTGCCTACCTGACGCTTCGTATGACTGTTTGTTCTACATTTAAGTGCATCAATCGAAATCGAAAGTCACGAAATTCTTCCAAATTTGGACAACGACAATAAAGGCGCATAATTTATATAGCTTTCAGTATTTTTGATAAATGACTTGTGGTTTTAGCAGCGAAACAGGCAACAAGAATGAAACAAAGCGCGCGACACTAAATAATCGACTCGAGCGAATTGGCACAGTACGGAACTTTTTGATCCTTTAGTTTGAGAACGCGATTCAGAATTTTTGCTAAATTGTGGTTGGGTTTGGGCTTAGATTCGTCTTTTTTGGTGTCGCGCTTTTCGTTTCACGCTTTTTGTCTAGAACCTTTAGCACGAACCCTAATAATCGTCAATGCTGTTCAGGTTTTGAAATATACAAAATCCAAGACAAGCCAATCCAACAGATCGGTAGATCACAGCAAATAACTCTATAACTTGCTCTTAGGCACGGGCAGCTAGTTACGACCTACGACTTTACGGTATCAGACCAAATAGAAATATCCTGAATCCTGAATACGACATTGAGCAAGTTACAAGTTGTACGAAATCCCGGGGATTATTTGAAGTACAAACTAGTGACACCACAGAATGCAGAAGATTTATTGCTGATAAATAGATCCTAGTGAATAGCAAGAAGGAGTTAGACTAACCGAAGATGAGCTGGAGCTGAACCCTGTCACTCGTACAATAGTAATAAGACGAGACTAGACACCATGTCGCCTTTTCTTCAGCTCCTATCCTCCAGGAGTCTGGAAATTCCCAAATAATTCTTATAATCTGCAACTAATCCAATCTGGATTACGACGCTTTCCTTCCATTTCTTATTGTAAAGGATATTATGTGACCCTGGGGCTCGGATCGGAGACGCATACTCCAAAATGGAAGGGATTTGAGATTGACATTTCATACTTCCTCTTCCTCGCGTCGCGATACACTATTATACGTTTCAGCTTAGGCTGCAGGCAATGTTCCCATTTAAACCGAAGCAAAAATAGGCTATAATCCGAAATAGAAGCTTCTCTTCACAAACTCTCGTCCTACACTGCATTCATATTGGGAAATCAATCTAGAACATAAAGCCGTCTTGTTTGCATTCTTAGTGTCCACAATATAAACTACTTTCGATTCGAGCTTTACTTTGTGCATGTTAAGAATGCCAGACAATTGTTCATATTTTTGGCAATTTATCAAGCTTACACTAATTTATGAACAAGTCGCCCTAATGTTGAGTAGGTACTTTCGTAAATCGAATTTTAAACAGTGCATTTATTTAAATTGTATTAAACGCAATTTAAACCGATTTTTCATATATTCAACCAATTTTACTACTTTCTGCTTTCAGGGTATCTAAAGGAAGCTCATGCTTTTATTTTTACATTTGATTCATTTGATTCTTCTCCGAAATGTTTCTAATTTCAATATCCCCAGTCCACACAGACAGTGTTTTATTTTTTAATTTCTAAATACACATGCACATTACAAAGTATAATTCCTCATTACAATTTTGATCAGATTTGTCTCTGACTTTTATGCATTTCGACCGGACGTACCATATAGACGGAACGGCTCTCCCGTGCCCGTAATGTAAATTGAAGGCAAGAGTGGGAGGAGTTGCTCCTTTTTCTCACGACTTCACTCTACACATT
>JAQFXZ010000229.1:0-24749 GCA_034694025.1 Ceratophysella scotica | reverse complement strand
GTGTTCGGGATGCCGGGACGGGACGGGACGGTATCCCGAACGGGATGAGTTTCATCCCGTCCCGTCCCGTGTCCCGTTCCGAATTCTTCGGGACAGAAAATCGGCGTCCCGTCCCGGCCGGGACGGGACGGGATATCCCGTCCCGTGCCCAGCACTATGGAGAGGTACGAGATACAATGCAACTAAGCTAATGACAGGATGGTGCTAAAAAGAGCTACTGGCTGGCGCTGGCGGCAGCGATGACATGGATACTACAAAAATCTCAAATTTGCTGCCGATAATGGAATAAACACAAAAATGCTATCTTAAAAATTATAAACCTTACAAATAGTGCAAAACGAGCTGAATCAATAGGTGCTAGCTTTAATGGAGTAAACTAAAAAAGCTAGCTTTAAAATAGGTCAAATAAGTTTTTCTAAAAAGGATGACGTGAAAAGAGCTAAAGACAACGAGACAAAATGGAAACCTGTTTACTTAAACACAGCTAGCGCTAGACGAGCCAAGCAAAATAGACGTATTGCGAAAAGAGCTAAAGGCAGAGTAGTACGTAAATTCAGCTAGCGACAAATAATTTTGCGTCAAAAGAGCGAAACAGCTAAAGCAAAAGCAGAAAGAGATTATTACGTAAAACCAGCTTATGCAGAACTACTTAGCGTCAAAACAGCTAACGCAAACGCTCCGAAAAATTAATGTGGTGCAGAATCAGGTAGCAAAAATTGAGCTAACGTCAAAGGAGTACTTAACCTAGAAAGACTTTAAATATGAGCTAACGTGGATTGACTTTACTTAAAATGAGCTAGCGTTTATAAACGTTGCGTAAAATGAGCCAACGCTTGTAACTCATTATGGGCAAATGTGAAGCCAACGCTTGATTTCAATAAGGGACAAATCCTTTGGGCGTAAGCTTCTGGAATGGGCTCTGAGCTGCCGCTGTCTGTATTTTCCATTCTGGTCTCCTCAACGTCTTTCCGTACTGTTACGCTGACTGGAGTGTTCTGGCTTGAGCCGGCTCCTGTAACTGGAGCAGATTCGGTGAAGCTGGGTTGACATGGGAAGGTATTGATTTGTTATTCGATGACAAGTTGAGAGACTAAAGAGACAGGGCGAGAGCCGACAGTCTTATTTCCCGTCATCCACACGAAGCTTCATTATAGTTCGCCTGCCAGAAGAACGGAGGAGCCGAATGCGGCCAGGGTGACACGAAACTCATCAGACCCTTCCTCCTCCATAATATTGATTTCCGATTTCCAACTTTTTAATGGAAAATCATGAATTTTTCCTCACGCCCTCTTATTTCTCTTCCTTGTGTTTCTTTTTTATAGTTTCTGATCCGTGTCTTCTGTTTCAGGTCCTGGCGTGCACTCCGGCTGAAGGACCCCTTGGCCAGGATGAAGATGGATGGGTCTTGAGGCTCTGAGGAGGTTCTTGGGGAATTTCCAGAATGGTGATTGTGGACCGGAGACGAACTCCAGATTTTGGTTTGAAAGACAATGCACATCTGTAATCTGGTCTGAGACCTTGAGACCATAAAGGTCCTCTTCCGAATCTTCGGAATGGAGCCCAGTCCGAGTGCTCTTTTCCAACCCACTCTCTTCGTTCCCCATCGACGGTTCTACTTTGCACGATCCCTCAATACGCGTCGACGGTACTGTAAAAAAGTTATTCAGGTTAGTAAAGCTCCTTACTTCTCCAATCCTGTTTTGACGATGTTTGTACTGGAAGTCGACAAAAATTTATACCCTGACAAAAATGGAACAGAAGGTTCCCCTGGACCGAGTGAGCCGACGAAGCGTATCAGACGCTGTCATAGCTCGTTTTGAATATGACTCAAAGATCGTTGTGCAAAATGAGTTTTTCATTGAGTTTTAGGCTAAGCCCAAGGAGCTAATCAGCAGATCTAATTTCTGGTTAGGTTAGATCAATTATGACCAAATTCTTGCTTGGACATGTCAAGCCTTGTCAACCTAACCTAACTAGGCTTTGCATCTTTTCATTTCACAGCTCCTATCGAGGATAAAATGAATATGAAGTCATTTTTGGCTGCTGGAAGCTGAGTAGAGCAAAATTTGGGTTTCTATAATTTAAAAAAACAAATCAGGTTTAGTGCAAATACCTATTTAGAATATCGCAGCATTTAGTTTTGTTTAAGCTATTGAATTTTGGAGACTTTTTTTTGACATGCTTTACAATTTTAAGTATTTTTGGATTTATTTAATTTTTTAAACTCATTTTTGTTAGTGTCAATATCCCACTGTGAACTGAATTCTGGGTTCTCTGTTTTCATCGTAAGACACATATTTTTTAAATCTCCTTTTCTTTTGTTTGTCCATAAATACGATTGTCTAATAGCCCATTAGTAAGTTTTCTTGTAGAAAATCAACCAAATCTTGATTTAAATCACTGATTTGCTAACCCCAATTGAAATTTAAACATATTACTTACTTTAAGCTGAGACGAGACATGTGAATCAGAATCCTAAGGTAACTTCAGTGCGAGTTATCATTAAATATTGCAATCGTCAGTCGTTAAAAGACAGTCTATGCACTATGAAAGGCATGAAAACACTATAAATCGTAGTCTGTAGCACGATCCGCCGAGTGCATGCTGTCGTCGAACTTCTTTTATGTCCGAGTCTATATTTTTGTGAAACATGATTTGATTTTTCTCTCTCCAGAATTGGATGAAGGAGAGGTTTATGAGTTTCTTCTCCATTTTTATATTTTTTAATCGAGTAGTGGAGTGAGGTGTGAGGTTATGAATTTTAATTCGGCTTGACGTCGTAAGTTGAGGGACGTGGGCTGGAAGTGTGTCGAGTCGTTGACTCAGCCACCCGACTCACTGGAGCGAAAGAGTTCGAGAGAGGTTAGAGGCCCAGCTTCTCATCTCATTACAAGGCCTTATTGGTATTTGTCTTTGAAAGTTGAGAAGATGATTGGTTTTTTTATTTTTATTTCTTTGCTTGTTGAGCGCTGGGCTTTAGTTTAAGCACTCTCGTAAGTAAGCCGCTTAAAGTGACAGAAGAGGAGAGTGAGAGAGTGATGTCTGAACCCCGGGACCAGCACATATCCCTCATACACTTAAGCATACTTCACTTTCCTCATGTGCTCCAAACGAACCCGGGGTCGGTTGGAGTAGCAGGCTTGCCTCGGCCGTATATTTAAAATCGTAATTAAGTACATGGGAATTGGAATTTCTGCATTGAAATTCTGTCCTATGGCTGACCACTTGTTGCATTATATCGCACGGTTTGGCAAAACCTAACCTAACTAAAGATATGACAAGTTCTCTCCGATTGGAATGGCATAACACGATATTAATTGTCACGATTTCAAAATATGCTCTCCGATCGGTCTGCTATGTTGCTGTTAAATGTTGCTATTGTATCACTATTGCGCAGTTGACATATTTTTATTTTATTCTGTAAATTAGCGTGACCAAATATTGTTATACAATGTGACAGGTGGAATATGTATTTCCATAAGAATAACAGAATACTTACCTCTATTTTTGCAAAGTTTTACATCCAACTAGGGTTGTTACACCTGGAACTCAAATTTTACTTCATTCGCATAAGTACACGTTTTCGATATTTTGAATTTTTAAATTCACCTGAGAAATACTGTACTAAAAGAATATTTAAAATTCTATGCTACTGTAATTCTTAAAATTTGAAAATTACAAAAACATAGGCAATATTCCGACTTAACTCAAGATCTGTAAATTCGGATTTTTAGAAGTTTCTACTTGCTCAAAGCATAAAAATCGAAACATAGCATACACCATAGAATCGTTCAACAAAAACAGGTGCAGAAAGTACTTACCATGAAAGTGCTGGAGCACAGCACTTAAGACTAGCGAGCATTTTTGTTGCAGCGACACAATTTTGCAGATTGCACCTGAAAATCGTTGCGAAGAAAAGCTTGATTTCAAAGGTTAAACATTGTCCCAAAAAAAATTGCAAATAGAAAAGTGTAAAAAACATGGCAAGTCGGAATGAAAATTTTGTTAAGGATTTGACCCTACCCAGATACGGCTGGTACCCTGACCTACTTGTCCATCTCTCATACGATGTACTTTGGAAAGTTGGGTACTTAATCTTGAAATTGTTGGAGATGGTATTTTTGAGAAGTGGGCTGGTCGTTGGACTAATACCCATGGAGCCTCGTAGCCTACTAAATAAGTTAGGGGATGGATTTAGGCGTTGAAGAAGGAGACTGAAGAGGAATTATTAGTCCTGATGAGGTAAGGGACTCCCGTTAGCTCAAAGTATCGGAGTCCCGAATGTTGGTTTTATATAAATACTTGATGCGTGAAGCTGGAGGAGGCTAAAATGAAGAAAAAGCAATTAAAATGCCACATCTGCTCGTCGTCTTCTGAGAAGATGAGGTGCACACACCAGCACACCCACCCAAGCCTCTTCTCCAGCAGAAACAAGTTGGAGAGAGTCAAAGTCAGGACCTGTCCTTGTCATTTTTCAGAGAAAGCCTCAGCTCACACAGTAGAACCATGTGCAGAAATATTTATGCTGCACTTTGGAAGAGAAGCTTCCTTTATGGACTTTGACTACGAGCTTAACTGACAGCTTATAATATCAGTCCTGATTAAGATGCTTTACGACTCCTCTGCCTCCCCAGTTTACATGCCCGAATGTCAGTTTAACTTAGGAGGCTTGTCGGGAACCAGATGCTCGCTCGAGGTGCAGTTTCAGTTGGACTAACTGCGACAGGAATTAGGAAAAGTAGAACGAAGAAGTGGGAAAGAGCCGTTTACGGATTCATGATGGGAGGGAATGGGAAAGCGTCCTGGAGTGGGCGCGGCATAATTTAAATCCGCGTTCTTATAATTTATATTATAATAAAACCTGGCTATTACCAGGTTTTGACCGCCGCCATGTTTTGCCGGCTCTTATACTTTGAGTCTATTGAACATAAACGTTTGACGACTCGTTTTTTGGGCGACGACAGGCAAAACATTGTATTTTGACGGTGGTAGAACTCGTATATCGAAAACTTTTGAAAGCAGAATCGTTATCAAGTCGGGCACAACCAGCCTCAAGGCAAACGTGCATTTTAACTCTACAAATATTGTTGACAGACATAGTGTCTCAGTGTTTTCACGCAACACGCAACGAATACAAGTTTTGCCCATCTTTTTTAAGTACATGCACATTTTTTGCCCGCAACGTGTTTCTCCAAATCCAAATCCAATTCTTTTCATTTGTACACCGTGATGCAAGCTTGCTTCTGAATGCGCACTGCTTGCCCGCCTTCATATTTTAACCAGTTAAGCGCACGAACACAGCAATTCTTAAGGACGGATTTTAATGTGTATTAAACAAAATATTTATGGCTGACACAAAGTATTTAGTCCAGTATGCTACGTGCTATCACTTTTTGACCGCCTTCAAATTAGTACTTACTTACTTTTTTTGAAAAATCGTATGATTTGGCCTTTGGCTGCCTACTTTTCTTCATTTGACCCCTGGAATACAGAAATTGTCCTCCAATCATACAGAATTTCTCCACTAGCGATTTTTATAGGAATGGAGACATTGCGTAAAATACAAATAATGGAGGGGAAAACAGAATAATTCGCCAAAAACACCTGTTACGAATTTCGCGCGGAATCGCACTTCGAAACTGTCCCTTGAATCGAAACTTAGAGCCTTGAAAATGTCAAATCTGGCAATCATCATTGTGTTTGGAGAAATAGATGGCGGAACTAATATGGAATATGGAATACTCCGCAATCTGCAATAACTATGGTCATATTCATAATCAAGGGACCGTTTTGAGACGGTCTGACAGGGGCTCGACTCGACTGTCCTTTAAGAAGATGTTTGGGTTGGTGTGGACATGTGTTAGGAATGGAATTGCGTCATTCGTCAGGACCTGAAAGTCAATATCAATTTTAAATTTTGAATGAAAGTAGAAAGGGATTGGACGGGGCAAAAGCTGGTAGAGAGCAAAGAGTAAATCTTGAGAATCCGTAGTTGTGAATCCACACGGTAGTTCTGGTTCTGGTTAGATGATGGATTGGGTTGGGGAAGATGACGTCTTGAGAGAGAGTGAAAGTATCTCGTTTCAAACAAGAAATCAGAAACTGTTTGTTTGTAGAGCCCAAGACTTTGGGAGAGAGGCTTCTGAAAGTCAAATTCAATTCCATACAAAAATGAAGAGAAGATCGTACTTCGGCGGCTCCACACCGCAGATCGAAAGTTGATGCACATCATTGAGCACTTAGCACTTTTACTTGCAAGTTACGTAGATCTGCTGCTATGATTTCGTGCGGTGAATGGGTGACCGTGTTTTGCAAAATAATGCACGGATGTTGCGCGTCGGGCCGTGAGGCTCCAGGCGCATATGGCCATTCGATGCAGAAGGAGAAGGTAGAATATCGAGTTTGTGCTAATTTGGCATCTACGCAAGGCGGTTTGACCGCCGGATAGTGCGCTACTCCCGAGTTTAGTCGGCTATTCGGACATTGGGCAGACCGAAAGCCCGAGTTTATACTCCTAGCCTGAGTTTCGAGTAATACTTTGTCGAAACCCGAGTATAACCGACCAACTCGGGTTTAGGATCACTACTTATTAAAATCCCAAGTTTAACCGGTTAACTTTTTTCAATTCAAGTTGTTTCAAAACCCAGTTTTACCGCTTAGGTAAAAATCGTAGTATTACTTAGTTGAAAACTTGCGTTAAGCTGCTTTAGATGGGGGGGGGGGGTCGGAGTTGGCTGTAGTTTTGGTTAATAGTTGAAAACCCAACCTAAATCGGCTAGCTATACTACTGGATACAGGAGTTAAGTTGAAAACCCGAGTTTTAGAAGTTCGGGCCGAAATAGTTGAAAACCCGAGTTTTAGAAGTTCGGGCCGAAATAGTTGAAACCCGAGCTTTCCCTGCTAACTCTACTTTAGCTCAGTTGAAAACCCGAGTTAAGCCGTCTAACTGTAGCTTAGTGGAAACCCCGAGCTTTGGGAGGCTGACTGTATTGTAGCTCAGTTGAATGTTGAATGGAAAATGCGAGTTTAACAACTAACTAATTGTGTATTACTGCAGTGCAGCTCAGTTGAAAACCTGAGCGGAGTTAGCAGACTTTAGTTTGGCGGCTCGGTTGAAAACCCGAGTTTTGGTGGTTGCGAACACGAAACAGTTGAAAACTCGTGCTCAATGGTTTAAATGGAGCAGCGAGTATTAGTTGAAGTTAAAACCCGAGTTTCTGAGGCCAAATCATGTTGACATAAGCCCCATTGGGTAAGGATTGAGGAAGTGGAGAGGTGGATTAGAGATTAGTCTGAGGTAGGATCTTGAGGACAGAGTGACAGAAGGAAGAAATATTATCCGAATCCCCCAAAAGACGTTGTTGTTCCGGTCGGCCTACAACTCCCTGTCCTCATGCTCCCAACTACTTACTTCAGCTCACCACCATTCCGCTTTCTCCCAACACGCTCTACATGGACTGACTGGGAAGCCTATTAAATAGCTAATCCTCAATTTCAATCAAACCAGTTTTGATTTGAGTCCCAGAAATAGGATTCCCTCTTCCCTGCCAAAAGAAACGAGAAACCCCTTTCCGCTTCTTTCCACGTTTTTTTTTCTATCCGCCCATTTGACTTTCTTGGAAAAACCCATATTATTTTATTAGACTTTACCCGTTTCTTGTAGCGATTCGGATGATGGGCGTGCTCAAGTGGATGGATATTGGGTTCACGACGACCAATTTCAAGAATATTTGAGTGCATGTCGAGTTTGGCTCACTTGCTCAAGTTTACAATTTTATTTTCATTTTATTGGCCCATCATTATTGTCTCCTCTAAAAAAATCAAATTTTCTAATGGAACCTGCTAGATTACGGTTTATGCATCGCGGCCTTCGATTTTATCATGTCTACTCGTACTATTTTGTAAGTACTTACTTACTATTTTTTTTAATTCACCACAAGTTAATTTAATCTCTTTCGTGTTCGTGTAAGTACTTACTTACTAGTGATGTCGCGAATATTCGTCCAAAATTGCTGAAACTCAAGGGCCAATACAGAAGTCCAAATTCAAGGGCGAATATATTCGGTTTATTTATATTCATCATAGTGCAAAATTCCTGCTCGAACGAAAAAAAAATTTACGAATATTATATTAGGCGAATATTCGGTGAAATTTTCCTAGTTGACGAGTATATTAGGAATATTAGGCGAGCATTATCCAAATTGACGAATATTAGGCCAATATTCTTCGAATTGACGAATATTCGCTCCTCAGACATTAGCTCACTGGGCGAATGCAACAAGGTCGAGTATTGGCTCAGGCGAATAATTCAAGCAATTTTTTGCAGAATAAAATTTGCTCTGTATGGCGAATATTTGCAAAGTATTAGGGGAACACCGAAGAAGTACTATTCACGGCTGAACTGTTCTGTACGAAATAGCAACCGAATCGTCAAAACCGGCTACAAATGGCACAAATTGGTAGATGTGCCAAAAATGGCGGGCTGCTTTTAAATAATCTTGATTTCGTTTATATGTTGTGGATTGTGGATAGCGTAAAACATATGTCAAGTGCATAATGCCTCACAGTTGTATCGCGTATCAAGATGTCCGACTACGATTTTCAGAATATCGTGTGTCGTGTGTCGAATTAAAGATTTCTTCAGTCATGTGATTGGGTAAGTTGAAAGCGTCCCTAGACGGACAATACAAGAAAAATACATGCAACATTTCTGAGATTCCTTAAGTCTCGCAGATGAAATTAGGCGTTATTCATGTGCAGAAAAGGTTTATACGGAAGGAATTCCTGAGACTAATGCTTGAAGACGCTCGTTGAGTAGTGTGGAAGTGGTGGATATGGGTAGATTTGCGGACTGAGGAAGCACGTGCTGAGTACGTTGAGCCCATGGAGCACGTAGTTGATAGATACAGTTTTCTCCTTTTGTGGAGTCAGAAATCAAAAGCTTATTTCAGCTTCATCACTCTACGCTTCTTCTGCCTCAGCTGAGTCAACCCACGGATTTCATACATTCCTTTCGGCCTGGAATTACTTCCACAACAACATCCCGTTAGCACGCTCAGAAAGAACTAACGTAGATCAGGGTTGTTGATTGTACTCAGGGAATTTTGGGGGATGAAAATGGCAGCGTCACGACTTAATTTACTCACTTTTGAGGTTTATACAGTATTTCCCCGCCTGTTTTAAATATTCCAGTCAGAAATACCACGTCGTCCCATTTTCTTAATTTTTACAAAAGCAGATTTCCTAAACATGCACGGAATCAAGCCCACCAACCCTGTATGTGAGTCGGATCGGATCATATTCTGGTGTTTACGTATGAGTACGTCGGGGAATTTGGCGACCCATCCCAAACCGTTGTTGATGACACTTTAATCAGTCAGCCTCATAATTGACGTCCGTGATAATTTAATTCCGTTCGATTTGGAACCTCGGCTACACCCAAATCCCACAAGGGATCCACACGTGCACGTGTCGTAGGCTACCAGGCAGCTGGCAGCCAAACACAGTACACTGTGCATTCACTATACTTGCTATACACTCATGTTAAAATTTGTATTGATAAGTCTATATTTTTGAGTTGACGCCTGAGGAAATGTTTCAGAAAATTCCCCAGACACATGCGTTTCATATTCATGCATTAACATATGCCATAATTTCTGCAGAACCTTATATTAAATGATGAGTCAGCGTTGCAAATTGACAAAAAAATTATTGGCTCATTTTGGCGTTGCTGCAACGGACCTTGATTGTATCCAATTTATTATTTGGTCTATGGCTGCAGGGTCGACTTTCTAAACAAATCCAATATTAATTTGAGTGCAGCTCGGAGGTTTAGTATATACGGATCCGGGTATCTTTGATGTAGAAATATGTACTATTAAAATCTCACAGAACGCTACAAATTCGTACAACCTCGTCCACCAAAGTCTAAACGAACCATTTCCCATTTATGCCAGCTTTGCGACTTTCCTTCCAGCCAATCAAACACGTCGTCGTATGCACATTGTGATTTTGCATAATTTGAGATCATATATTCTGTTCCTTCTCAGGGTGTGGTGCTGATGGTGCTGCTGTTGACGATTGGTCTCAACGTGGTTTTCATAATGGAGACGGGCCGTCGACTCAAGTCGCAACAGGAACAATTGGAAGCTCAGTACTCTCAACTGCTCCCCTCGCCCGCTTCCCTCACTGGACGTAAGTTCATTAAACCTCTAAGTTAGGACTCACAAATCAGCTGTGTAAATACGGATTTGCATTTCTAATTGCGTTAGCGTGAGTTGGCTCTTCTTCTTTTTTATCAAGCGTCAGCGAAAGACGCGGCGGGACTCCAGCCTGGCCAGCGGAACAACGGCAGAACAGAGATAACGAAAGAGTGAGCAGGGAAGAATGGCGTGACGAGGGCGGATGAGGCCCAAAAATTCTGATCCGCTCTTTGATTTTTGGTGTCCCAAGCTTGTGGAACAACCCTCAGATCCAATTTTCAATATGTCAAATTATTATAAAATAAGTCGAAAATCAAAATTATAATGGAAATGCGGTAATAATGGAAATTCCTGAGAAGGGCTTTTGCTAGTATTTTATATAACTATTTTATAGAATTTTATAAACTACAATATCAAGTAATCCTTAATTGTCTTCATCAATCATGCTCTCAAATCAATCCAATTTTCTAATTTAAAATTGAGAGCGACATCTCTGTTGAAATTCCGGATCGCGAAGGTTGTTTTACAAATATTTTTGGCTGAAAATAAATCTTCCTATCAGAAAATTGGTGGAGAGAGATAGTGGATGCATAAGTCCGTTGTGCGAGAGGAAATCAATAGAAGACGAGAGAATGACGGTAGTTGAAATGACATAGCAATTTTCCTGATGAGATCCGTCTCGTCCCCTTCTTCCTCCACTAAATGTGTAGAATTGTGTTGCGTATCGTTAATCGATGTCATGGCAACAAGGGATTCTCTTTAATTAGGAGTGCAAGGGATGTTTGACAAGATGGGAGTTCGAGGAAGGAGGAGAGCAGCTTGACACAATGGTGTTAATTAAACTTAATTAACTTGTATGCTCTCTCCTTTTGATTAAAAAATGAGCTCAGTCCCGTCCAACAACAAAACTGTATCAAAGTTTACAAGTACAACGACCGCACTTGGTTTCTCTGGCTTTTGCTGAGTCTGGCGGAATATGAAATATGCGTGAAGAGAGACGGCTTAAAAAAAATGGAGTTGAGTGATCGAATATTCTATGCACTGGAATTTGCTGGGGGAACAGGATGTTCGAGAAAGAGCTTACGCCTTTTATCGTGCAAGAATTTGAGAGAGTTGTTGGTTTATGCTTCAGAATCCTCTTCCTGCTCTGTTTGCGTTTTGGCTAAAATGCTTCAAGTGCTATTTGCATTCCCACTTCTTCCAGTCCAAAAGCTCAGTTTTAGGCGTAGGATTGTGTATGACCAGGATGGGTCATTATTCAGAAAACTGATCTTTGGGTTCAAGTACTCCTACTCGTAATCTCCGGTTGCCCATGTCACCTCTTGAAGTTATGGCGTTGCAGAAAATTTCATTAAGTACTCCAAAAATAGCATTTCCGGTGACTGCGTCAAGCGACAACCTCCCAGAAATCTTTCAAATCTTGTAGACCTTTTGCTGAAATCTGAAACAGGAACAGGAGGGAACATTGGAGGCAACAATAGCATTTTAATATCATTTGTTTGACATAACCTGAATTTTTGGTAAGTATATAATTTATACACACGTAATCGTCATTGCAAATATTTGCGGCTAAATGCGAAGAAATTGGTGTTTATGTCTGCAATATTTTGTAATGTTGCATTTTAAGAGCTTAGATGCTTGAGCAAGGCTTTAAGAGGTTCACGCGGGTATGTTGTACTTTGTGGTTTGGTTTGTGGTCTAGAATCCTTTAACCCGGCAAAGACTTCAAACTCAAGTAGGGACTCGTAGTAGGAGACGCAAGACGCCAAATCCCAAATCCTAAGGTTATGCGATTCTGTTCACATATCTCTTTCTTCTGTGAGAATGGAGAAGGAATTCTGGGAATTCTTTTTGTGGAGACGTACAAGATGTCAAAGGATATTTTGAATGCTAAATCTATGGATTGGCTCAATATATTCATTGGAACTGGAAGATTATTCCTCTCCACAGCAAAGACCCAAATCTCAACGGATAAATTCTGATATACTCCCGTGCTCAGGCTAAGATTAGACTTTTAGGTCTAAGTTTCTTAATCCACGCTTGAGATCCTGAATTCCGAACTTTTTAATTCAAGTTTTTAGAAATAATACATAATTCGGTGTAATCAGAAAGTGAACCCGATTTATCTATTGAGTCCAATAATTGGTGGACAAAGCGCAGAAACGTATTTCTTCGGGGGCTCTCTGTGTAATCTGAGATTTACACGGCCTGGTAAAAAAAAAATTGGTGCATATTTTTTGTTGATTTCAAGGTTTTTGGTGCTTATTTGCTTATTTTGATGTTTTTCTACCTTTGGTGCATAGTTTTAGGATTTTGAACAGAATTTTGCACTTTCATTCCATATTTTGAGACTTTTTACATGTAATTTTTCATTCGATTGGTGCGAACAGATATGGATCTCATTAAACGAATCTCAAAAATTCTTTGACTGCCCTCGTGTTTCGTATTTCGTATTAGTTTTCTCTTCGCAAAGATTTACAGAAGTTTATCGTTCCTAAAAATATTGTGTTTAGAATTTTAGTAAAGGAAGGAGTATGATTTTAGATTTTAATTTGATGTTTTTCAACATTTTCATCATTTTTACACTCGGCATGTCACGATTTGTACACGTTTGTTTTTCGAAATTCAAATTGGTATATTTGTACCAAAAAATTTGCTAATGCTTATTTGTTTGCATATTCTTGTGCATAGCTTGGTCCACATTTTTACCGCAAATTCTCATGCGTATTTGGACCTTATTCGTCAGCCCTATCACACATCTTAAAGATACCAAACTATTTTCCCCTTAAATCCTAAAAGTGTGGCCTTGGTGATGTGGATTGGCAGCTGTGTTGTAGATGGTCCTTCATCTTCTTCCCATGCACTCCTTCGTCATTTCCTAATCCAATTCTTCTTTTTCTCCTTCAGTGTGGGCGACGAGTTTCATTATTCATTGCTTTTACGAGTCCCACTCCGCTCTGTAGCACTCTCGAGCATTCGGAAGAATTCACATAAGTATGTGTGGAGTCTTTGAGTCGGATGCAGCACACCGCAAGTGAGAAGGAGCGGAACTGGGACAAGGTAGCCAGGGACTTGCCTAATGGACAACTCGGCCGCTTTATGTAATCTAATTACACTGAGTCCATGACCGTTCCTCGTTCGACGTTCCGTCCCACAATTTGTTCTCAAATTCACTCGTGTAACTATTTGTAGAGTCTAAATCAAAGGCTCACTTCTCAGGCGTGAGGGGCGTTGTAGGTCACACTTGGTCGAAAAAGGAGACGTAGATTAAGCCTGTCACAATTGGTGATCAGTGCAATGCTCCTATTCTGCCGACTAATTAGCTAAGCTCATGATATTTGGTTTGTTTGTGTTTTCAGTGAGCGGGGGTCATTCTGAGCGGAGTAGCCAGTCCCCGACCACACATTCGGGACGGAGGGAGGAAGCGGTGGTGCGGACACTCACGGTCCAAGTATGGTCGAGTCAATCAGGCGTGACGGTGAATGTTGATGGTGCTACGGTAGGTTGAACACGGAACTCTGTGGATCCATTGTCTCCGAAACGGAACTTGTCTCTTTATCATAGTCAAATGATACACTCCGTTCGCAATCCTTGTCACAACAGCGACCAAACTCTGATATGTGAAATGGATACGAATGGAGTACATTAGAGATACCGTAACTATTCGACTTTGCGAAAATTCGCCAAAAATTTGATGAAATTCAAAGGCGAATGGGCGAATGCAGAGGTTCGGATGAATATGTTTGCCTAATGTTTGCCAAATTTGTATAATGCAAAATTCGTGCTTGAGAAGATATAATTGGCGAATATTTGGCCGCTATCATGCGAATATTTTCCATATTCGAGAATATTTGACGAATATTCGCTCCTCTGACCAGTATTTTTCTATGTAATAGGCGAATAATGTAGCGACTTTGCAGGCAAAAATCTGCATTTATGGTACATGGTGAAAATTACATGGGCGAATATTCGCTATTAGGAGAATCCTAAAATTGCGCTCTTCGCGGCGTCCCTGTTGTACTCACATCGTACCGACAAAATTTGTATCGTCGTTTATTGTGCATCAATTAAATTGTCAGAAAGTACAAACTGCAACGTCCTGGTGAAACTTTTCAAAGTCAAGCAAAATTTCGCTAATTTGTAAATACGAATGTCGAAAATCGTATACGAGATGCGAGTTCTAGTCTAAAATTCGAAAAAGAAAGCATAGGCCATGGAATTGTCGAAATTTTGAACGATTTAGTGAATATTAAAAAAAAAGTCTGGTTCTACTCTATTTCTTCGCTCCTAACTTAACTTAACGCGTGTTTACTCCAAGACTTATGTTAAGTAAAATAATTTCAAATTGGGCCGGACTGGATGAAAAACGGCATAAAGAGAACAGAAGCAGGAACTTTTGTTTGTCGAGTGCCGAGCTATAGAAAGAAGCAGACTCGTTTGTGTCCTTTCCGTACATGATTGCCTAACTTAACTTCTCAAGCGTAGCGGAGACACGTGCGGCTTGGCTGCTTGTGGGGAAACTCCGCTTGATTCATGATCCTGAGGATAACCAGGGTTGTTGACTCGATTTCATCTGATTTCACTCAATAGTCAGACTTGCGAACAACACCGGCCCATTAAAATAGATGAAATCACGCTCCAAAACAGAAGTTTCGTTGTCAGAGTTGTACGTCATTTCCCGAAAATTTATTTTTATTTGGGTGAATTATGTTGTGAGCAACCCTGGATGGAAAGCGGTGGAGCCGAAGCCGCGTCCATCAACTCAATGCTAATACTCCGTTGTTTCCTCTTGTCTAGATTTTGGAAGACAATGAGGCGGGAAAGAACCGTGGAATCCACGTCCTTGTTCTCAATCAGGCGACGGGAAGCGTAATGGCCCAGCGGATCTTTGACACCTACTCACCGCATGAGGACGAAGCTATGGTCCTCTTCCTCAACATGATTGCCAGTGGACGCATTCTCATTTTTGCTATTAAGGTTTGTCCTACCACTTCCCACCATATGGCGGGTTTAACATGAAACCCGAGCTGACCACTTTCACAGAGGTTCCAGCCAAATAACGATTTGGGCGCTGATTTTGCTTTCGTCAGAACACGTCTGAGTGACATTGGCGTTGTCATTTGCCAATTTAGAAAGAATGTGTGAACTCGAGGTGACATTTATCTCGAAAACTCCGCCTGTGTACAGAAAATACTTGGAGTATTTTGAGGGCAGTGCACTATTTGCCACAAATCAAGCATCCCGAGTGAAAGCTTTGAGTAATGGCTCCTTCAGTCCGGTTCTAATCCTCGATGCACGAAGCAATATTAATGTATGCGATTTACTATTGAAATGTCCGTCATTTGTTGGTAATCCCATGTATATTGTTTGCATTAAAAATAGCTGCATTGTGTTTTTGATTTGCGATTGAGGTTAAGGATGCATAGCGTCTCATCCTTCGTGTGGGTATGACAAATACAGGGTGGATACAATGGTTACCCGCTTTACAAAAATCCGTTTGTGTGCACCTTGAAACTAGATATAATCATCGAAGAAAGAAACTTCCGAAATTTCTTCGGGTTTTGTTACCGGTTAAGGGTCAGTTCAGTTGACCTTTTTCAGGATTTATTTCAGTGGTTTGTTACCGACTAAAGGTCACTTATGTTTTTCTTCAGGTTTTTCAGGAGGTTTTCTTCTTACCAATTCTAGGTCACCTTTCCTTTTCTTCAAGATTCGTTGCAAATTTAAGATCACTTTTCCTTTTCTCAGGTTTTTTGGTACCGATTTAAGGCCATTTTTTGCTTCTTAAGGTTTTGCTACCGATTTAAGGTCACTTTTTCTTTGTTTCTGTAGGTTTTGTTACTGATTTAATGGGTCGCTTTTCATTGTTCCTTTATTTTAGGTTTTTTTTTATCGATTTAAGGTCACTTATCCTTATCTGCAGGTTTTGTTACTTACCGAGTCAAGGTCACATTTCCTTTTCTCAGGTTTTTTGGCCTATTTATGGTGGAATTTCCTTTACTTCAGGTTTTGGTACCGATTTAAGGCCATTTTTTGCTTCTTGAGGTTTTGCTACCGATTTAGGGTCATTTTTTCTTTGTTTCAGTAGGTTTTGTTACTTAGGTCACTTATCCTTATTTGCAGGTTTTGCTACTTACCGAGTCAAGGTCACCTACTCCTTTTCTTCAGGATAAGGGTCGCTTTTCATTTTTCCTTTATTTCAGGTATTTTTTGCCGATTTAAGGTCACTTATCCTTATCTTCACTTCAGGTTTTGTTACTTATCGAGTCAAGGTCACCTTACCTTTTCTTCAGGATTTGTTACCGATTTAAGGTTAAGTAAGTACTCTTTTCTTCAGTTAGATTTCTTTTTTGCAAAAAGTGCAATGACTTTGATTTAAGTTCATAATTTATTCTCAAATTGGTTGAATATTTCATACTTATATCCCTTGCAGGGACCATTCGACCATGTAAAATATGTAACATTTTAAATATGTATTTTCAAAATGAACTTAAAATTTTGCAAAATGAAATTAATCTATCTACCATTTGATTTTCAGTATCACTAGCTTAATTTGTCAACTTTGCAATAAAGATAAGAAATTCGTTAGCAATCCAACACATAAACCTAATTTTTCCATTTCTTGCCAAAAACCCGCGAAAAGCACTTTAAGAGAGTCACCCTGTACTTGCACGCTCATCAACCTGTCCTGTCTGCCGTGTATTTTTCTTTAAATTTTCTATTATGAAGAAATAGTTTAGTTTAGTTCTGCATTTACGCATATGGAATACAAATACATACATAGTTAGATGTTAGATACGTAGATTAGATACATGTAAGAGTCATATTCATCTGGGCGTACAATTAAGTGTAATTTCGCCTCACGACTTTCCTGTTCATCTTCTTTTACATCTTGCGTTCAGCACGGTTTCTGATTCTATTGTGAGCAAGTCAAAGAATTCCTCGAACTAATTTCTGGTACAGAGTTTATAATTGTCTCATTGGACTCGGATCAGATTTGAAGAAAATGGAGACAATGCCTAATTTCCTGTAGGGCGTCAGGCTCAAGACTCGCCTGGCAGGGTTTCCCTCATCAGTGCATTGACGCACCACACAATCCTTTTGCCCTGAATCCGTTTCACTTTTCACTACAGTCAATCATTCGGGCTTGAGTGATTTTCCTTCTTCAAAATAGATACCGGGATTTGGACGTACAGGGTT
The DNA here is from genome assembly GCA_034694025.1 of Ceratophysella scotica. Classification (NCBI taxonomy): domain Eukaryota; kingdom Metazoa; phylum Arthropoda; class Collembola; order Poduromorpha; family Hypogastruridae; genus Ceratophysella; species Ceratophysella scotica. Next base: position 7,347 of record JAQFXZ010000229.1, on the reverse strand, counting down.
AGGCTTTTGAATAAGGATATCACCTTTTCGCATTTTTTCAATTAAAAAAAAGGCTTCTATGGTGCAATTATAAAAATTTAGGAGTAAACAAAGAATTCTTATTTATTTTAATCCGGAATTTTCTTGACTGGATGTATGACATTTTGGAATAAATCAGAGTTTTTTTGTTTTTTTTATCCGCAATATTTTTTGATTTTTTTTTCTGAAATTCGTGTTTTGTGGCTTTTGTATTTTTTTTTTCAACATTTAATTTGACAATTAATCGAGTGTTTCTTGTTACGGATTTTTTAAAAGATTTGATTTGAACAAGAAAAGCATTTGAATTTTGATTTTCTTCTTTTTACCCGGATTTGATTTCCGATTTCAGCATTTATGTTCCGATTTTCGTCAGTTTTGTTACGAGCTCATCATTCACTTTAAATCATTTTAATTTGAACGTTTTTTTCCTGCTTTTTTGCTTGTTATGCATCATTTTGGCGCTGTTTTGTCTTATTGAAGAATTAAATTATATGCAGATCCCGATTATTTTGAGCCTTTCGCTAGATAAAAAGACACAATTTTTAATCGGGTTAACTCTACTCATTTTAGGAGCATTTTTCGAATGTTTTTTAATTTGGTATAGTGTCGGCAAAAATTAACATATGGGGAGAATGTTTTAGAGCTTCAGGGCGAAAATATGTCGAAAAGTAATTTTTAAATCATGGCAGATGCGCCAAACCTTGACACTTTTTGGACAACCCTCGTACAACAGAAAAATCAAGCTAAAACGGTTTAATCAAATAAGTAAAAGTAAATTGTGATTTTAAATCACTGATTGAAACCAAAGCTAACCCAGGCAAAAAATCCGCGGATCCTAAGAACCAAACCTTGCTATAGTGTGAGGACTGAGATTTAAGTTTCCAGATCTGGATATTCATAAAAGGTTGGAAATGCGGAATTTTAGGACTTGATTCAACTGTCAGGTTTAACTATGTACACGAGTGGGCCATCTCAGGAGCACTCTGCCACAAGAATTGAGCGTGAGGCCCGAGCTGAACTTTGTTTTGAGGTCTACGCACACACACTCACAAGTAGTCACATTTGGGACATTTGCCAAGAAATACAAGACGGAAGAAAAAGGTTAATAATTTTTTATCACCCATGACATGACGATCACATTTCCATAATAGAGTTTTTTTTTCTGAACATTACTGATAGTCGAGGTCTGGATAACTGATGTTACAATAAAAACACCATTTGTTTTCCCTCCAACCTTTCTTCTTTTTTTGAAAACTATTTTTTCTACGTTTTTTGAAAGCTCTGGGTCATAAAAATTTAGTACTTCTTTTGTTTTCTCAACCGTGAGATTAGGGGGAAGGCGAGATGGGGAGACGGAAGGAATTTCATTCTCAAAAATATGTTTTTTATTCTCCCATCATTTTCTCAGTCTGCCTTTCGAATTGGACCTCAAACTTTGTTCCAGCTCAGTCTCCAACTTTGTGGAGACTCAAGTTGATGTGAAACATTTTTTTCCACTTGTAATTAGACTCATTTAGTTAACTGGCTCGTAGTTGAGATGGAAGGGAAAGCGGAGATGGATGGGGCTTGGGGAATGGAAAATTAGCACAGCATTCCCTCCAAATTGCCAATCATATGCTAATTAAACTTAATGAACTTTTAACTTGACGACTTTCAAGTACTTGTATGGACTGTTACTTATTTTTCCAGGAGGCACTTTAGTCCAGGTTCTTAATTGCATGTCCTGCCTTCCACTTCAGATTATACAGGCCTGCGCAGGGCGAGTTTGTCAAGAAGTCTGGTGACATTCGTAATCATAAATTGAGGCTGTGAGCTGTGAGGGTCTACATAGACCTTGGGTTTTGTGCATGAGCGTGCACTCTCTCTGATTTTATTAGTGCTCCGAAAATAAGGCCTAATCATAGATGGGCAACTATTTTGCCCTACTGCCCTACCGCCCTACTGCCATACTTCGCATTTTCTAACCTACTGCCCTATTGTAAATCATCAGCCTACTGCCCTACCGCCCTATTGCCATATTCTAAATTCTCAGCCTACTGCCCATCTGCCCTATTGCCCTACTCTGAATTCTCGGCCTATTGCCCTACTGCCCTATCGCCCTACTCCGCATAATGTGCCCTACTGCCCTACCGCCCAACTCAGTAGGGCAATAGGGCAAATTAGGCGCCCTACTTTGCCCTACTTCAGTGCTGAATAAGGCAATTTTCCCATGTATGATTGTTGTTTGTGCTGTCCTTATGGGCAACCAATTTGCCCTACTGCCCTACTTTGGAAGTAGTGCCCTACTGCCCTATTGCCCTATTCCAAACTCTCGGCCTACTGCCCTATCGCCCTACAGTCCTATTCCGAATTCTTGGCCTACTGCCCTATCGCCCTACTGCCCTACTCGGATTTCTTGCCCTACTGCCCTACTCACAATCAGTAGGGCAGTTTTGCGAAGTTGGGCGCCCTACTTTGCCCTACTGCCCTAGTAGAGTAGGGCAACTTGCCCATCTATGGGCCTAATAGCCAGTTACACCTGGAATGGCTTTCTAATTTATCTACCCAAGGGAAAGGGGCAATTTTTTTAAAAGTAATCTGAAGTCTTCATTTTAATACGTATTTATGGTGTCTCAAAATTGATATCTAAAACGTTAGCGGGATTTAAATTCGGGATTCTTTCGCAGGATGAGGGCACATTTCAGATGAAAACGCACGCTCGACAAATGCTGGGCCGGCTGGGTTCGGAGAAAGCCAAGTTGTTGGGCTGGCGTGATATGTGGGCGATGGTAACGAGAAAAGGAGACTTGAACTTGAACTCCAAGGCACACTTGAAGCCCATTGCCGAGGAGTACAGCAAAAGTACGGAATTCCATTCCTGGGGAGCACCCGTCTCACTCACTGTCCAAATTCCGCTCGTTTCACTCGAAGGTAAGAATTCTAGAAAAAAATTCCCAGTTTTGGAAAGACTTTGAATCCCGGCCATTACGAGTTGACCGAATCGTGGCTACCACAGTTTGGCATCGCGAGCCTCAAATCACGTAACATCAACAAAAAGATTTTCAAAAATGGCGGCGTAATGTGCGAGAACGCTGATTTCATTCGGCGTTAGCTCCTGGTGTGGGTCCTTAGTAGAGCTTCTAATTGAGAGTATGCAAGCTTAGGGACTTTATATGTGTGGTTGGTTTGAGATTCCGTGCTGGAGTGTTGGTTGTTGGACGGAAACTCCAGAAAGTTTGCTTGACATGTTTACGATGATTGGTTGATTTATGTTTTTGTGCAGAGATTCAGTGCAGGTGGGAGAAGACGGAAGAAAGCGAGAGGCGGCAGGAATTTTGTAATAAAGTTGAAGGATATGGAAGTGGTACGTTTTCTAATTGAGCCTTGTTTAACCATTCCCCCTTCACCAACAATGCTCCGCACGAATTCGGGTTTGAATTGGGATTCGGAGTTGACGAACTTAAGCTAAGCTGGTAGACGCTTGAAACCAAAATGGGGTCGGATTCAGATTCAGCACTATCAATCTATGTGAAACCCTGAATTTGAACTGAATATAACGAGTCATTGAAAATGAATCCAAATCTGGGTTTGAGTGTCCGACTTCAGATTCTAAAAATCCGACCAATTCTGAATAACGGAAGTTGAACTTCGATTCGAGTCTCCCGATTGCGAATTTTCCAATCCGAATGTGTGTTCGTTCAATTTCAGATTTTGAATAATAGCCGTCATCAAAGTCTGATGTATTCAAAAATCCAATTTTTGCTAAAATTCGATCAAAGTACCGTATCCAAACCCGGAACCGTGTTGAGCACTACGTCGGAAGTTCCAGACTCTTTTAAATTCAGCTGCCTTTTCCCTGTTCTCTCCACAGTTTGTAGCTGCCGTGATCCTGCCCCGCTCGCCTTCCACAAAACGCCGAGTGCAGTAAGTCCTTCCCATTATTCATGTGGACATGTGGGCTGGAGCCAGGTAGAACTACATCATCATGTAATCCTCTACGTTTTCTCTTAATCTCCTCTCCAGATTCTTAATTATACAACATTTGACGTGCCAGTAGCCGTGATTGCCAGTAATCGACCGCACTACCTCTTCCGGTAAAATACTAACACACTTCTTTCCAGATATGCTAATTCACTAAACAGATGACTGTAAACGATAAACTGTTTTGAATGCGTTCTTCATTTGCTCCCATTTTTGTGTCAGAATGCTCCGGTCGCTTCTGTCGGCCGAAGGAGCGAATCCGTCAATGGTGACCGTGTTCATTGATGGTTACTACGAGGAGCCGATGGCCGTGAGTCGTCTCTTCAATCTCCGTGGTATTCAGCACACTCCGTTGGGATCAAGAAATGCTCGAATTACGCAGCACTACAAAGCCTCTCTCACAGCCACCTTCAATATTTTCTCTAATGCCAAATACGCGATTATAGTGGAGGAGGACCTGGATGTCTCTCCAGATTTTTTCACGTAAGCGTACCAATTCATGGCGTTCACGGTTCAGCTGTTTCTTAGAGCGGGCGGACAATTATGGCATTGAGTCTGCATGTTGAGCCTAATGTTCGTGGTGCTTACAGTTATTTTAGTCAAACAGTGAGACTGTTGGATGAGGACCCGAGTCTCTACTGCATCTCCGCATGGAATGACCAGGGTTACGAGCAGACCTCCGCCGACCCATCCCTACTTTATAGAGTGGAAACGATGCCAGGTTTGGGCTGGATCCTCAAGAAATCCCTGTACAAAAATGAGCTCGAGTCCAGATGGCCAACGCCTGAGAAGGTACTTAGAACAACTAATGCTTCCACTAATGTACCGTGCTCAAAATCCGCAGGACAAATATCTAGCGCTCGTTCGGAGCACGATTGTTCCAAGCCATAGACATGATAAAAATAGTGTTTATATTCCTGTACGAGAAACAAAGTGTTCTTAAGATTTTGCAAAAACGAAAAATATTTAGAGTGCTCGATGAGCTGCTTTGCGCATTTGAAGCGGCGATAATTCTGGAAAATTTTCAAGATGTTTGTATACTGATATCATAAAATACAAAGTTGAAAATCCTCTTGAAATGAGAATTGGCTTTTCGGTTTTAAATCTATTAAAGAAGAAGTGAATCCGCTTTTATAAAAATACGTACTTTTTGATTTTAGTCGATTAATTTTTTTTAAATGATTTTCATGATTTTAATGCCTGAACTTAGAGAACTTAGAGAACTCGACCATTTAGTGATTTTTTACACGCCAATTTTTTAATTGATTTTTTTACGATTTTGTTTTTTATTGTTTGCTTAATTGTTCTCGGGATGTATTGAAATTGAAAACATCCACAATCTGAATTTTTTTAAAGGTTCTACTTTTTAACGATTTTTTTCATTTGATTCTAAATCATGTCAAGCCTGATAAGCAAATTGATGTCTTCAAACTGATCACTTTGGAAATTGAGCCTGACGTCATGTCTTCAAGGAAAAACATATGACGTCAATACACGCTAGCTCAGCGCCCGAATTATCCTGACGAAAACGCCTTCTCGCACAATCTATAGTCGAATCTGACTTGTCTGACAAAAATGTCACAACTATTTTGAAACACAAACTCTCTTGATTTCTGTCCTCCATGTCAACGAGTATGAATAATTATGAAACGGGAGGAAATTAGCAAGTTCTAAGTTCTGTTGTGAGTCCCAGAAGGCTTCTGACTCAGGCTAATGGAAGCGAACTATGCAGAATCTCTTGTTATTGTTGGCCAAGTCCAGAAATGCCGTACGGAACACTTTGGATTCTTTTTTAACGACTTGTATTTTCCACATAGTTCTCCAAGTAAAAACTGTAAACACAAAATACGCTCTGCATCTGAACTCAATCCAGTCCAGGTTGTTGGAAGCTATAATATAAATAGAAAGATTAATGGATCTTCTTCAGCGTTTATGCTCTCTTTTCTGCTTATATTCACTCCTTCCGTCTGATTATCTTCAGTTTACAAATTGAAACGGAGTTTCGAAGGAAACAAGAACGGGGAGAGCATAATTGCTCAACGTATGAGGAAACATGTTCGGGAATTGAGCTGTAAATCCAAACGAGAACGAGACACGTCACTGTTTATTTAAACGTAATCTCTCCATGTCGGAAACTTAATTTTAACATATTCAGTGTAATGCATAACATCAACGAGCTCATCTAACGATCAAGAAAGCGGTGATGTCTTTTTCAGTATTAGTGTTTAAACTAAATTCGGCGATTCTTGGAACTCCAAATTAATTTTATCTCGCTTATAGAAGAAAATATATTGAAACTGTGATTTATATGTTAAATTCACATTTGTTCAGAACCGTCTTGATTGATGATGTCGGCTGACTAATTAGACGTTGGCATTTGTATTGTGCTTTGTGCCCTCTGCGTGTCTTTTGAATGGGAAAGGAATTCCTGGCCCAAGATTGTGGCCAGGGTTGTTGCGGGTTGTGTTGGGGATTTTATTTGATTTATTCCATTTTGAACAATCTATGTTGGAACTTTGAACTTCGGAGCCAGTTTGCAAACAAATCACAGTAAATCACACTACTGTTATGAATTTTGTCATTAAAATGTGATCTACAGCCACGTTCAAAATAGATTCGCTTTGATACTGAAGTAGGCAAATCACATGAAATCAAACTTTGTGGCGTGACGGCGTTGCTCGGCCTCAAAAACTGTGGCTTTATGGAGCTTGTAAAAAAATCACATTAAATCACACTTAGTGACGGCGCTTGGCCTCGAAGTGTATGATTTAGTTTTGCGAGGAAACCAAGTAAAATCTCACAACTGAAATCACAATGTGTGACAGTGTTCGGTGGTAAAACCACAAAACGTGGGGGTTCATTTTTAGAGTTTGCTAATACAGATATCACAGTAAATCACACTGCTGACTGCTGCTGTAAAGGGATTTAGTCATTAAAGTGTTATATATCTGTACAACTGCAAACATCGCATATCGCATTTAAAGGAAAGATTATAAAAGAGGCCACATATTGTAGCCGCTCGATGAAACCACCCAACATTTCTACAAGCCTAAACGTAACCTATTTTTTAATAACCTAACAAGAATTTGTCAAATAATTCGTCGCGTCTCCAGTGAACCCTTAACCTAAAGCATGGAAAGTATATATGAGAAAGCAAAATGCACTTCCTCATGTGCATTTTTTAGTGGTTGCAATGGGTGGCTACAATGTGTGGCTACAGCGTGTGTTCCATAATATTTACTTCACCCGAAATCACGGTCATGAATTTACGAACACTACTGGTATGAAACAACCAAGGAGGTTTGAAAGTTGTTGGTTTTCATTTACACTATACTGGAGGGGTACGAACAATGCATCTAACGGTACCCA